>JADRCD010172865.1:0-27120 GCA_019843815.1 Montemys delectorum | reverse complement strand
GGAGGGAGAGAGAGAGAGGGTGGGAAGTTGCGGCGGGGTGAATTTGATTCTAGTGTCTGTCCCAAGAGGAGCTTAAGCTCCACTAATTTAGAGGAAACCTAGCACAGAGTCTTTTACCCACAACACCACAACAAAAGGTCCTGGAGTCAGGGGAGGAACGACTCTAAAGCCACTGATGGGTAGTGCTACCATCAGTGCCATGACTAGAGACAGGTATGGCCCCAGAAGGACCCTTTCTGGAAAGGTATGGGCCGGGTCTAGCTCAAGAGTGAAGCTGAATGTTACTTTTGTGAAAGGTTTTGGGCAAGGTTTCTTAAGATTTTATCTTCTTCCCCAAAAGATCAGACATAGGGGAATGAGGCCCAGGAGCTTCAGTCGTTGCGCCCCCCACCCCCGCCTTGCCACACACACACCCCTGCCTTTATTCAAAGCTGGGACATGGGCACCAGGGGGAATCTCGGTTAATTTTATTACTCCCATCTAGGTAGAAGTGCTAGATGCCCTAGCGTTCTCTTTAACACAAGCTGCTGCGTGGTGGTGTATCGATTAACACGCGATCCTGGGGCAGGGAAGGGGGAGTCTGCTGCCGTGATCCCTGTCTGGGAGGCAGAAAACCTCTCTTGTCCCTGGGCATGGAGCCACCCTGGGCAGAAGGGCTGTGATGCGAGGTGGATAGAAAGCAGAAGGCAGAGAGAGACTGAAGGGGTGGGACACAACGCTGTGTGCTTGTGTGGCGGGAAGGAAGGTGGGGGTAGGGAGGAATGCCGATCAGGTAGGGATGCGCTGGCCAAGAAGAAAGTAACAACCCACCCCAAACTTTCGCAGATCAGACGGCCTTGGAAGGGAGAGGCAATCGGGAGCAGCTGTGCCCCTCCCGACACCCACCCGGTGTGACTAGCTGTAGAGAGGAGGGGCCTCGAGCCCATCAGGCTGGACAGTCCCCACGTCGCTCCCACCCTGCTTCCAAAACGCATCTGCTCGGGGCACAGAGCGCAGGACCACAGAGGCAGACACGCCGTGCCTGTGGAGCCTTAGCAGCTCGCCCCTTTGAAGGGACATTCTACGTGCATCAGGAAAGGAGAAGGGACACTGGACTCAACAGCTTCGCTCAGCCCAGTGAGGTGACGGGGTCCTACCCTTGGACACCCAGGCGAGAGCCACCACTGGCTTGGGAACTGAGCGAAGAAAAACCTAGGGATTTGGAGAAGTCGGATTCAAAAGAAATGTCGAAAGATATCCAGGGCAGCCACCGGAGTCCGGAAGCTTAATAGCCACCGGGTCACCGTGACCCCGGGAACGACAGTGACTGACAAGCGCACAGACCAGGCACTCGCCATCATCTACGGGTCTGCCCGCCGGAGCCTCCTCCACGGCGTGGGACCCGGGTGCAGACGTCCACGGAGGCGGCCAGAAAGCGACATGCAGCGTGTATTCCCCGGACTGCCCCAGCTGGGGAACCTCCTGGGCGGCGCGGCGCGTCGGTGACCCGCGCCGGTGCGAGGGGTGTGCCCGGCCCCGCCTGCGCGCCCCTCCCCGCGGTGGCGGCGCATCCAGGGGCGGCGCGGAGCCGAGTCGCTCGCCCAAGCCACCAGTGCCCGCGAGCGCCGCGCCTGCTCGGGGAATCCACTTCGCTGCTAGACGCTCCTCGTTCACTCTCGCTCTCTCCCGGGCTGCTTCCTATGGCTTTGACTCTGCGGCCGGAGCCTAACCACTAAGGGAGAAACTTTTCCTGCCGTTTCTTCTCCCCACCCCCTTCCAAAAGAGGATTCAAAGTTGCAAGAACTGGGGCGGCCCGTGTCACTTGGGTACTCGCCGGCCAATTCCGAGTCTCAGCCATGTGCACCAACATAGTTTACGAGTGGCTGAAAGCGTTACAGCTCCCTCAGTACGCTGAGTCCTTCGTGGATAATGGCTACGATGACCTGGAAGTGTGCAAGCAGATCGGAGACCCGGACCTGGACGCCATCGGGGTGCTGACTCCTGCGCACCGCCGGCGCATCCTGGAGGCTGTGCACCGGCTGCGGGAACAGGACGCGGCCGCGGCCGGCCTCTACTTCACACTCGAACCCCAGCCCGTGCCACCCGCGCCGCTGGTGGAGGCCGTGCCCCCAGGCCGCCGGGGGGAGCCATGTGGCGGTTCAGCCCAGGGCACTCGCGGGGACCCCCGTGGCCAGCCGAGCGCTCCCCGCAGCAGAGAGCTGGTGAGCTACCCTAAGCTGAAGCTGAAGATCATGATCCGGGATAAGCTGGTCCGCGATGGCATCCACCTGAGCAAACCCCCTTACTCGCGCAAGGTAAGGAGGCGCCGCCAGGGCGACCTTGGGCACAGCGGGAGGGGACAAGGCCTGGCGCTTCTGCAGTGGCTCAGCAGACAGTCTAGGTGACAATTGAGGAACCAGGGTGTTGGGGGTGTCTGGTTCTCCAGTTTTCTGCGTTATCAATGTATTCGTTCCGTGCTTGGCGTCACTAATAGTAGCTGCTAATTCAGATTTTGCATGTAGACAACCCTTAACCGGATATACAGCACCCTGGCATATGGGCTTGATTGTCAGGTTCTGGGCAATGGGTGCTTGCTTTTGGTGGCCGCTGGGAAATCCTAATGCCTGTAGTAGTGTCTGGCTTGGAAGAATGCTAAAAGGATGGGTCACAACTGCCTTATTTTCAACCTTCCTCTTTTTCTTTACTTTTTTTTCTTTTGAGTTTTGAGAAACTTCCAAGAGGAGTGGGTGACTATTGCCAAAGGAGTACGAGAATTCAGGGCCTCGATTGGTCTCGATTCCATGCTATGGAGAGGTGTGCCATTAACACAAACCTGCTTGTGGTGTGGGGAGGACGCTAAACACAAAACACGTGCCTATTCACAGGAGAGAGGTTCCTAAAGCTTAAGCATTCCAGGGGTAAAGGGATGCTGAGCAAATGCGGTAATTTGGGGTCCGTGGTATCACTAGTTTGGCTTACTGATTCAGATGAAGGGAAGGTAGATTCGTCTCAAAACTCCTAGTGGACATGTGTAAGGAAGGACAGGAGGAAATGACATTTCTATGCCTAGAAAGAAATCCTCACACGTGAGAGCAGGCTCTCATGGCTGCTCTGTGAGGCACACAGACATGTAGCATGGGGATTGGACAATTAAGTACCAGAAAGTGCTTTTTTTTTTTTTAACACCAGAGCGCTGTCTCTAGCTTCAAGGGGGTTGGTTTGGCTTAGTGAAGTGAATTGGTTTGGCTTCGTTTCTGAAGCTGTCCTCCTAGAGAGTGCCAATTGGCCCGAGACGCTGACAGCACAGGTCATGTCTGGCATAGCCTGGAACTCAAGGTAAATGAGCATCTGAGCCTGTAAACAAGGGATTGGAGAAGCCTAGTTGAAAATCTTCGAGAAGAACCTGCAGTAGGCTAGGAGTGTAAATACAACCCCACAGGAGGAAATATCTGGTCTAGATGCTGAGTGGGTCGCATTAGCCCCAGAGGGCTCAACTGAAGGTCATAGTGCCTAATGGAGTCAAGTTCAAGGGATAGTGGTGTACAAAGTAGCTACGAGAAAAGGAAATAATGGTCTAATGTAATCTACCTGCTATCATGCAGATGGTGGTGGTTGGGGGTGGGCAACTGTGATCACCTGTCATCCCCTGCCCGAGATTAGAAATTGTCTTTATAAGGAGGATAGGTTAGAAAGAAGGTTCGCCTCCAGCATGTGTCCCAGCCCCCTGCTCTGATAGGACCATTGATGGGTGCTGGGATCGGGAATGGAGAAGCTCAATCACATGCCGCACTAGCCTGAAGGATGTCCAGTGCAGTTAGAAGGATCATGGTTAGCGGAACAGAAATTTAGTCCAGTACTGAAGGAGCAGGAGGCCAGCTCAATGTTTCTTACTAATATACCAGAAAGCAAGATGTGTAACCGAGCCCATGGGAGGGCTCAGTTCAAACCCTGGACAAAAGGAAGGCAGATGTGAGTTTGGGCTGGTTTAATCTTCAGGACTACTATAGTGTGGTGTTGCTAAGAGGATGGGTGAGCGTGGGCTGGGCATGGCATTAAAGCATTTTGGTTGTAGTCTTACAGGGCAAAACAAGACAAGCCCAAACATCAAATTTGCAAGCTGGAAAGTGTTTAAAGGAGAGATGCGACATTTGAGCAGAGGATTTGGGCTGTGATTCCAATGCTTGGATCAATAAGTACCAGGGCAATGCATTTCCCTACCCTTCTTTTGGCAGGATCTCTTGCAGCTTAGGAACTCATTGTACAGCTGAGGCTGGACTTGAACTCCAGATCCTTCTGTCTCTTGTCTCTTGAGCCTTGGGATCACAGGTGTAACCAGCATACCTAATGACAACACACTTTTGTAAGTCAGATTTGTATAAAAAGTTTCAACTTGCATTGACTCTGTTTATTTTCCATGTAAAGGGTTACTTCTGTCAACTTTAGTTAAGCCACTAGCCTAAACTGTCTTTAAACTCACAATCCTATTTCTGCCTCCCAATGTACTAGAATTATAGGCATGTGCCACCAAGCATAGCTTTCCAGTTTGCTTTTACCTGATTATCCCATTACAGTAATGTTTAACAATAAAGCTTGTCCACTTTTACTTTCTTTTTGTTGTTGTTTTTGTATTTTTTTTTTTTAAAGACAGGTTTCTTTGTGTAGCACTGGCTGTCCTAGAACTAGCTCTGTATACGAGGCTGGTCTTGAACTCACAGAGATCTGCCTGTATCTACCTTCACAGTGCTGGGACTAAAAGCATATGCCACCACCACCCAGCTAATTTTGCCTTCTATGTGTATTTAGTTTTCCTTCTTTAACTGATAGAAGAATCAATTAGGGCCAGTAATATTCTCATTACCCTCTTCAAGTTGCTCTTTCTGGGGAACAAATGAATGGATCTGGAGAACTTCATTGTATGAAAGAAGAGCATATATTGACATAGGAATTAAAGCATAATTAATGCATATAGAACTAAACACACAACTATAAGTAGCAAGTCATGCTGTTTTTTTTTTTTTTTGAATTTGCTGTTTATATATGATGGCCTCTTAAGGTCTAGATTTTCTACTGTGTGGGAATTTGTATGCTGATGCAATTACTTCTCCCACTAACAGTGCTGGGAACTTTTCTTTAAAACATAATCAGATTCTAGTTTGATTTTTCTTCTGCACCTTGGCTCTGTCATGGTCGTAATGTACACTGCTCATTAGATGGATTGGGAATTTCAGCTTGGTAGAGCAGGCTTACTCTCCCTGGCAGTCACAAGCATGGCCGACCCTTGGGACATTGTACTGCAATGAAAATACTGTATGGCTTAGAGGCGATCATGCCAAGGAGAGTCATGGTGGGTTTGGTGAACTTTGGGCAGAGAATTGCGAACTGAGGAATTTTCTCAAGAGTGGCCTGAAAGGACTCTAGGACTCGCATTAGGAAAACATCCCAGGTTTCCTGATCAGTGAGCTATACTCTAAGCAAAAAGAGAGGTTCTCTTGTTTTTCTTTCATATTGGAAAACCAAGAGCTTGGGGATACCATGCTTCAAGTCAGAAGACACGGGTGAGTCCCCCAATGCCTTCGCTTAGGGCTTCTCATTGCTCTGATCTCTGCCTCTATTTGAATATAACCTTCATGTGCATTTTTATGCATATGACTTTTTGTGAACAAGCTTCTCTACCCCATAGCTTCTTAGGTTTCAGCTTACTGTGATTGGCAGGCTGCAGGCACTCTGCCCTCTGAGACTGCCGGGTCTAGTAGAGAAGACATACAATACAATCCACAATGATCACTGTAGCGTTGTTTGGATGGGAAGAGCAGGATGCCAGGAACAGGTGCATCCAACTTTTTTACATGAGCTGGGAACATGGGGCGTGTTAGCAGAAATAGAGGAGGAAGCAGGATTCTGGAAAACACTAGAAGCCATGATGTTTCAAGGCCAAGAAACTGTGGATTGTAGCCAGGTAGGATACTAATGGGGTGGATTTATAGAGTTCTTTAAAATTTTTAATTCATTATTGTCACTCTGTATGCGCCCATGTGCCACGGCACGTGTGAAGATCAGAAGACAGTTTGTAGAGTTTTGATTCAGCTTTTATTTGGGTTTGAAGTTAGGTAACCCAGCTGGCTCAGTGAGCTCCCACACCTGCTGAGCCTACTTCGGGAGAGACCCCTACTATTGCTCTTCCCTAAAAAATGTCTTCTTGCTTCTCTACCAGTGGAAGGAGGTATTTGAATTAGTGTAGCCTTATTTAATAATGTTGTAGGGATGGTACTCGTCATTTACACGTTAGTTTAAATTAACAAGGCTCTTTGGTAATAAGGCTATGAGGTATCCTCAGAGGTGACAGCCTAAGATGAAGGAATTTGGAAAGACAAAGTTGCCACGAAGACTTCTGTGTGTAGATGGCAAGGAGTATCAGAAAGGAAGAGATCTTGGCAAAGACATGCTATGCCCTTTGGAATTTTGCCTGGGGTCTTGGCAGAAGCTGACATGACAATAAATATTTTTCCTCCCAAGAATTCCTTCTGCCTGTGTGACATTACCAGGACAGATTGGAAGCTGGCAAACTTTAGTTTTTCCAGTTCAACTAATATCCTCCATCTACATCCTTCTAGGCTTTTTCTTTTGCTTTCAGTCCAATTGGAACATTGTGGAAAGGAGAGATGGGAAGAAAACAAGAATTGATATTTTCTTCATGCTCTCAACAGTTTATGTTCTGTATAGTTCTTGTCTAAGTGGACCCTCTGCTGGCTACCCACCTGTGCATTTGTTATATCCATCCTCCATCCATCTATCCATCCATCCTTGCCTTCTTTAATCTACCTGTTTGTCTGTTCCTCTATCCATTGACACACCCA
Organism: Montemys delectorum; assembly: GCA_019843815.1. Classification (NCBI taxonomy): domain Eukaryota; kingdom Metazoa; phylum Chordata; class Mammalia; order Rodentia; family Muridae; genus Montemys; species Montemys delectorum. The sequence goes on along the minus strand of JADRCD010172865.1, from coordinate 20,287 downwards.
CCTACCCATCCTTTTCCCATTTAACCAATATCGAATGTATGCCATGGGTTAGGCCCTAGGGTTAGGATGACAGTATGCTATGTAGAGATGGTCTTTGCTTATATTTGCAGTGCTGAGCTCAGTACCTGATCTGTGGTAGTTGTACCATATCAAAGATCAGTGTTATGTTTATAAACATTAGACATCAAAGAATTTTACACTTGTGCTTATTTCAGTGACCAAAAAAAATCAATAGTGGGAAAAGGAGAATAAATCTAATGATGACACTTAAAAAAACAAAAAAAGAGTTTATCCCTTAAGAGATACTGAAGAAGAATCATGAGTTAAAATGCTGGCCCTGTGGAACATGCAGAGAGTTCTGCAGTGGGGCAAGGATAAGAGGAAATAAGTCAGGTCCTCATGGTGGCTGGTTGAATGAGGTGCTCATTTCCAGGATTCTCGTAGAGTACCCGCAACCAGGATCAAAATCAATTTCTTATGAGCTATCAAGTGTGAGTAGGCATGGCAGGCATTTGAACCACCACTAAGGAGGCTTCTGTCTTCCTTCATGTATTATCTGCTGTGGAAGTAATGTGCTGACATTGCTCCCCCACACTTCACCAGTATATAGTTTGTGTGAGTTATATGGCTTTTGGAGTTCCCCCAGAGAGAACAGTGCTGTGCAGTTCTATCCCACTGTGGATACTGTAGCGTAATGGTTATGAAGCAAGGACTAGATGCTAAATTTAAGTCCCAGTTCTATTCTGCGCTGGGTTACCTTTGGCAGTACTGCAGGAAAAGGCAATTGGATCGACTGCCTCATGGGGTTGTTAGGTGGGTTTGATGAGCTCAACCTCCTGAACTTATGAGATCAACATAGTGTCTGTCTAGAGCTGCTCCAACAAATACCCCACACAGGGTGTTTGGCATTAAAGACAATGCAGATTTGTTCTCTGCCTGTTCTGGAGGCTACAAGTTCAAGATCGAGGGAAGAGCATGACTTTGCTTGAAAAATCCTAAGGGCTTACAGTGTGATTCACCTAACAAGGTCTTGCCAAGGGCTCCAAACAGCTTCTCTTTGTCTACCCTAAGCACTCCAGGCACCATCAGATCACTGGGGTCATATGGCCAAAGTGACTGAGTGACTTAACTCTAGACTGGACATGCTGGAGACCTTCTGTTGTTTGGGGACTTCTAACTAGCAGCTTCTCAGGTTGCATCCTAAGAGGCTGGCGTAGCATACCCACATGTAGCCTCTCAAGGGCAGAGAAGCATATTGTGCCTCTTTCTCGATTGTGAGAGGATGCATGCAAGCTGTTACAACTTATCCTCCTTGTCTGAAGAGCTAGTTCATTCTGCACCATCCCAAACTGTAGGACATCTGAAAATTTCCTGAGACGAAAGCCTTCTGCATTTTTGTCAGATTTGTCCAAGCCATCAAGGTCCAGGGACAATGTGAGGTAATATGGAAGAGATATGTGACCAAGATCTCTGTTAAATAAATTATGATATATAGATGGAGGTGTGTGTGTGTGTGTGTGTGTGTGTGTGTGTGTGTGTGTGAAAGGGAGAGAGAGATTTTTAATAAGAGGGATAATAATAATCAATAAACAAACATTAACTTCTGTGACCATAGAATCGTTGGATAGGAAAGGGAAGCCCATGGACTACAGATGCATTCGTCACTTTAATTAAGAAAATCTTTATCTTTGAAAAGTGATTTCTATAAATCTCCAGTTCACAAATGACTCAGAGGGGTGCAAACCTTAGAGCTGGCATAGCTCAGTCTTCCCGATTCCCCTTCAGTGGCAGCTGGTTGTCTTCTCCACCTGTGGTTATTCCAGTTGCCAAGTCAGATGAAGTGGGGTGCTGGGTCTGGTTGTGGGACTCTGGTCTTAGGATCCCTGTTCTGATCAAGGTCTAGTTTCATAGTCACAGGTGAGCTTATCGCTTGTCCAAGACTTTGGTAGCAAATCACCCATCTGGTTTCACATCCAAGGCTGTGGTAATTGGGAACTTCAGGTGACAATTCACTCAGCATAGTTGTGATCTCCATTCTGTTGTCTGGGTAAAGCTAAAGCAATTGCATCTATCTTGGAAATCTAGTTTAGAAATCATAGGCTTTGAACACTTAGTTAGGCCCACTAAGTTTTCTATTCCATCTTAGACAGTCCTTACGCATACTGAGTTTTCTGGTGGCACACCCATAGATCTTAGGGTTGGATCTTCATTCAGGAACTTAATGCTCTATGCCTTCAATAGATGCTATACTTTTACTTTTAAAGAATGACTTAAGTTTTGTAATATTTGTTAAAGGAACACACCAAAATTACAATTAATATTGTGCAAGCAGGAAAATTAAATCATACAATTTAATTTATTTTTACTTTTTAGTTTTTTGAGAAGGGATGCTCTGTAGCTCAAGCCAGCACAGAACTCAGAGAGAATCTGCCTTCTTCTGAGTCTTGAGTGCTGGGATTGCAGATGTGAATCGTGAGCCACATCTGGCTAGAGAAGACACACATTTGATTTGAGGGCAGGCACTGAAGGTACGCTGCTGGTGCTGCTAGCTGATATCAAAATGTTTCTGGTGAGCTGTATTGACAGACATTCAGAAAGAGCCTTTGGTAGATGAATAACCCATGGCTTATGGTGAACGTTTGGTTAACTCATCCCCATATGCTCTTCTATCGAAGTTTGCTCAGGTACCTCAATCTGTTATGGTGTATAATACACACAAAGAGTTATGTGCCACTGAATTCAGAAGCTCTGTGTATGGAATGCTTCCTAACACCAGTGATAGGGGGATTTGGTAATACCCATTTATTTGGTGGAAACACGTGATAGAGTTTTTTTTCTTTTCATATTCTATCATTCTTAATCAATTCCACATCATAAGATTGTAGTGAAAATCATTTCTTAAAAATAAAATTATTCAAAATTGGGTTGTTATCTTCAAAATATTCACTTAGAAGATTGTAGTAGCACCAGATATTTGAAGCACTTCTTCTTCTTCTTCTTTTTTTTTTTTTTCCAAGATAGGGTTTCTCTGTATAGCCCTGGCTGTCCTGGAGCTCATTCTGTAGACCAGGCTGGCCTCAAACTCAGAAATCCTCCTACCTCTGCCTTCCAAGTGTTGGGATTAAAGGCATATGCTACCACTGCCCGGCTTTGAAGCACTTCTTGAACTCCACCAGTACAAGCATGCTTTTGGATGGTCTTTTGTGGTGGTGAGCTCTGACTCTTCTCAGGTAGACCTGATTTGGGGTAAATATCTTCTGTAATTGGAACCAAATCAGGCAATTAAGAGGATGATGTTTAATAAGCTGTGAGATGGAAGCATAGTCTGTCAACAAAATAATGTCATTTTGCTGTGATGTATAAAGTGGCTTTTAGAATGCACGGCATTTATAACCCTTTCTTATTTTTGTGACAAGATACAAGCCCCTAGTGTCAATTCATGTTTACCAATATGGAAACTTTCCTGAAGGATTCATAACTTACAACAAACAGTTCCATGGTATTTTCAAATAAAATAAAAAAAAAAATCACCAGTACCAATCACTACCTTAAGGTAATTATGATAAGGGAGTCAGTGATGCCCAGGGCTAGACTGAGGTGGGCTGCAGAGAAGTCATGAGCTGTGCTGCGCTTGATAGATTCCTCGGGATTCAGACGGTACCATGGTATCCTTAGGGCTTGGCACTGGCTTATCTTTATGTTCTTGCAAATTCCCTCCTGATGCTTCCGAGTCATAACAGTGTTCAACTTGTTCTTCCTCCACGGGAGTGGGGAAAAAGAAAAATGACACTAAAGGCAGAGGTGCACAATCAAGGGTGCCCTGTCACACAATGAGACTTGTGTCTGCTCTTACCTGGTAAAGCATGCTTTGAAGTGATGTTTTTGTTTTTGTTTTTCTGTAAGGTCTGTCCCGTGATGAAGACTGGGGCTGGCTCTTAAGATAGCAAGTCCTACCCAGGGATAGTGGGAAGAGCATTTACTAAGGTGAAGAGTAGTGCAGTGCGGTGCTCATAGCTTCTCGAGCTCGTAGTCTGGAGAATGCTCAATGCGACGTGTATCCCCTGGCTGACGCAGGTTTCTTATTACCACTCCTGATACTGAGGTGAATGGATTTTATCAGTTCTTTCCTATGTTTTATGAAATGTTGCCATTTAAACTGAACACTGATTCGGACTTAGGGAGAAATAGGAGAGGAAATAAGACCATATTTGTTTTCAGTCAATATAAAAACTATTAAAGACCAGTGAGTGTGGAGCACGCCAAGAGGCATTAAGCATACAATTTGTCTTCCATAAAGGCTAAGTGACATCTAATAGTTTAAAGAGATCTCATTACCACTTCTAATTGAAATAAATGGTCTGAGGAGCTCTAAAAAAATCTTACTGTTAAATTTTCATAATGTTACAAACATAAACAAAATGAGATCTACTTCATGCTGAACAGGTCAGAAAGACAAGAAAAATAATTGGTATGTATTCTCTACTAGCCAAACTCATAATGAACAGAGATGAGAAGTTCTAAGATTTTTTTTTCCTCTAAAAACACAGATTAAAGATGCACCTATGATGCTTGACACCAGTAATTCATTGTTCAAAATTTCAATATTTCATCTTTATTTGACAAATTATTTTAAGTATGAGTCATGCAATAATTCACTATTATTTTATCTAAAAATGAATAATTAAAACAATTAATTAAAATGAGATATTTAATTGTAAAACAATTAATAACGAAAATGAGATAATTTAATTTTAAAATGTTCAAACTTCAGGGAAACATGTCATCTATTGAACAGAATTTTCACCTAGCTACTTCAGCTTGCACTTTGTATTCTGGTTTACTCTTTACATTTGTTTTGTTTTGTTTTGTTTTGTTTTTTCGAGACAGGGTTTCTCTGTACAGCCTTGGCTGTCCTGGAACTCACTCAATAGACCAGGCTGACCTCGAACTCAGAAGTTCTCTGAGTTCCGCCTGTCTCTGCCTCTCAAGTGCTGGGATTAAAGGTGTGCGCCACCACTGCCTGACACTCTTTAAAATTTTTAATATATAAACTCCAAGAGGCCACATAGGACTAATTGAGTTGAAGTAGCTCATGTGTCATTCTTTTGCTTTTATACATCCTGATACTATTGCTATAGTTTTGGATTGACTGATTTTCTTGGGGTACTACAATGTAGGTGTAATACCCCAAGTTTTCTCTCCTTAAAGGACTCCTTAAGTAGGTGCGGGTGTAGGGTCAACTGTGTAACTGGGAGTGTGTACCACCGTAATCCATGTAGACCACAAAGACATAGGCTTGGAATTTGATGTTTTTCCAGACTCCTGAAGCTCCACATGTGTCCCCTCATGTGACTCAACTCTGTTCAGGAGAAGTATCTTATCACTGATACTGTTGAGGATTATTGTTAGGGCATGTGCTTTTTCATGTAGGGGTATACGTGTGTGAGTGTGGTATAGCTATGTGAGGTAAACATACACGTGTGTGTCTATGAAAATCAGAGGAGGACACACGGGTATCTTGTACTTCTTTCTACTCTACTCCCTTTGAGACAATCTTTCTTACTGGAACCCACAGCTAGGCTGGTGGCAAACACTCCCCAGTGATCCTCCTTTCTCCATCCTCCCCATTGTGGGGTTCCATGTATGTGGGGCTGTGCTTGGCTTTCTTCATAAGTGCTGGAGAGCTGAACTCAGGCTCTCATTCTTATGTAGTAAGCTCTGTTATCCATGGAACCACTTTTTGGTTCCCACTGGGAAGTCATTTTTGTTCTCCATGACACCTATAGGCAGCAACTGAGATACACTTCTCCATGCTAGTGTGAAATATAAAATCCTGATGATTTTTAAAGAATTATTTCTGCTGAAATTGATGCCCATATCCATCTCATAGACTTGTAGCATTAACTCAACAATATAATATATGTGAAGCTACTCTGTAAATATTAATGAGCTATTCAGATTTAAGGGGTTCTTATTGGCAGTGTAAATCATATGCTTACAGGAATTTATTTTTAAATGTTGAAGACTAGGACCACTGTACTGAGGAAATTTGGAGAACAATGGGGTGGATGGGTCAAGAGAATTTGTAAATAGTCTATATTAACATTTCTAGCATGATACTGTATTTCAATTTCATATTTAAAACCATATATGTTTGTCTTAGGGTTTCTGTTGTTATGATGAAACACCATGGCCCAAAAGCAAGTTGTGGGGAAAAGGTTTCTTCAGTTTACATTTCCACAGTGATGTTCATCAGAGAAGGAAGTCAGGACAGGAACTTAAATGGGGCTAGAAGTTGGAGAGAGGAGTTAATGCAGAGGCTATGGAGGGAGCATGGCTTACTCCCGTGGCTCAGCCTGCTTTCTTATAGAACACAGGATCACCTGGCTCGGGGATGGCACCACTCACAGTGGGCTCTTCACCCTCCGCAACTGCGGAAAATACCTTACAGCTGAATGTCAGAGGCTTTTTCTCAAGTGAGGCTCCTTCCTCTTTGATGATTCGAACTTTTGTCAAGTTGACCCACACAATCAGTCAATACAACGTGTAAGAATGCCTGGTTTGTATAAAACATACAGAGCTGGTCAGCAAATATCATGTGAGAACTAATTTTACTTTGCATTGTGAAAATATAGTTGACAAAATTGGATGTATTTACAGTGTGCAGTGTGGTATTTTTATATATGACACTGTGAAATGATTCGATCAGTCAAGTATGCTTTATCACCATCTTCTTTATTTATCAGGTCTTTGTGATAAAATACATTGAAGAGCTAATCTCTTAGCAATTATTGCACAAAACATTAATGTTAACTCTAATTACTGTACTGTATAATAGATCTCTACACTTTATCCTAATTGAAATCTCGTGCCTTTTAACCAACATGTTCCCAGTCATGGCCTACTTCAAAAGTGACTTTAATACCAAGACACATTATGTCTCAAGTTGGTCATACTTAACTTTCGCATTCTCTCTCTTACTGTTCTGACACCTGTGGGTATTGTCAATGATTTTTATCATCTTTGTTATTTGGAAATGCCATTTTTCTACTCTCTAGGTTGCATTTCTTCAATTACAGATTATACCCTTTATATTTGTGGTTTTCCTATAATTACAGTTATGTATTTCCTATTTGCAACATTTTTTTTCTCTTCTGGTTATTTCCCCGGTGTTTTCTATATGTTAAGGATGTTAATCACACTCTAATAGAAGTTGCAAACATTTCTTTCCAAACCTAAGAATGTTTTTAGTTTAAAATTTTATAGATTTTTTATATGCCCATTGATTTTAATTTCTTATGTAACATTTTAAAGCTATTTTTTTCTAAGCTGGAGGAATACAGGAAGTATATAATCAATTATTTTATTTATTATTTATTTGGAGGTGTATTTTCATTCTACTAAACAATATTCATAAAATGGCTTAGTCACACTCACTTATTAAGCTTCTGTAATGAGTGAATGAAATATGTGAGGAGGGACTTATATGACAACTAGCATAGTGGTCATTCAAAATAACTGGCTAGTATTTTATTGTTATACATAATTTAACAATTGTAAATTATTCATAATCTGAAGGTCATATTTTCAGTTATTTATCTCTTTGCCATTCTGTTGAGAAAAGATCATTTCTTCATAGTAAAAATTAATTTAATTGTTTTTTTAAGACTCTAAGAAGAACAACTTGTTGAATGTGATGTCCAGCATTCAGGAGTCTTACATGGGAAGAACAGGTCAAACTCAGCCTGGTCTGCATAGGTAGTTCCAAGCTGGCCTCAGAAACATAGTAAGACCAGTCTCAACTTCAAGTGCCCACCTGGGATCCAGCTGGGGGATTGAAAGCAGGGGAGATCAAGGTTCAAACTCAGTCCATCTACATGGAAGGTTTTAGGCCATCCTGGGTACATAGACCCTGTCTCAAACAAAACAAAACAAGACAAAACAAAGCAAAGCAAAGCAAAACAAAACAAAACAGAGAAATATTTCCCAAACCCAAACTAAACCAAACCAAAAATCAAGCCAACAAAACAAGAACTTTTGAACGTATTAAAGCTGTTGAAACTATTGCCTTACTTGATTTTCGTTCACTTTATGTGCTTTCTTTTGCATCTTTTGCATGGGTAAAGAGAACCAATCTTGATTTTTCGACATTGTTTTCATCCTTACAAAACTTCCGTTTAAGTCCATTGTCAGTAAACACGCATATAAACACCTTTCTTGATTTCGTTAAAACTGTCTAATTTGTCTGAATTTTATTTTGGTGCATGATATGATGTAATATGCTATTGCTATTTATAATTATGTTAGGCACATCATTGCTTCACCTATTTATTAAAATTACACTTCACACTTCTTTTTCTAGTGTTATTGCAGTGGCCTCAGTTTACCAAACACACACACATAAATGTAGAAAAGAAATTAAAAATAGCTAAGCCTTTTATTTTTTCTTATTGGGCTCCATGTTGAGAAAGTATTCAACTACCAAAATTCCCAATATGGAAGCATTCTTGCATAGCTTTATGAGTAATGAAGTAAGTTGCCTTTTGAAGCAACCAGGGTGTGAGATATAGAATTAATAAGAATCTTGCTATCCGGCCTTTATTGACTTTTTCTATGGTACCTTTTTGTGTGTGTGTGTGAGTAATGCTTGGCATTCATCTTCAATCATTTGGTGTCCTCAACAACCATTGTCATGATGTTGTCATATTTGGCTTTATGACAATAGTAGGTTTTTTAAAATAGTGATGTCTGTTTAGGGAGTATAGGTGATAATTAACTATTCTTGGCTTCCACGGTAATATTGTTTTGAATCAAAAAGCAGAGACTCTGGTGAGAGACACTGAATATCTTTTCGTAGCAAGAAATGCTTTTGTTTTTACTTTTTGCTCTACGTAGTTAAGGAAATTCCTCCCAGGCTCTGGGAATATATCTGCTTCTACTCCCTCACTCATCCACTCTATCCTTTGCCTCCCATGCTCTTCCCTTTTCTGTTCCCAGCTAACACCCAGGCCTTTTAGTGGAAGATACAGGCTGGGGCTTCTTGCCAGATGCTATGTTAAATTGAAAACCCTTATAAGGAAAATGGAAGGGGCATTCGTTTTAATTTAAATATTTGACTTTGCATAGCAGTAGCAGCTCAATGTGTAACAAAGGTAGAATTGAAAAACTCTCCAAGGAATACCAATTTAACACACCTCAATTTAAACTTTCACTGAAAGGTCAAATGGATAGATATGTTTTATAAAAAAAAAAAAAAAAAAAAGTCAGTGAAGCAAGGATTAAAAATGGAGCCTAGGAATACTCTGTTTGTGTAGAAGATGTGTAAATCAGGTGCTGAAGTCAGCTGAGTTTGCAAAAATGGATACACCCAACACTCACCACGCTAGCCGTCAATCACACAATAAAGATATAGCCACTTTAAAGGGCCCATGTATCAACGCAGCAGAATGCAGCCCTGCTGTGTTATGAAGCACTCCTCTGGGAAGCTCTTGATTGACAAAAATAGTACTGCTTTAAGTAGTAGCAATATTTTCATGGCCAGAAAGTAATAAAAGCTACACATGAGCTCTGTGAAAAGAAAATATTTGACATAAAACCCCCTAGAGCAGTGCTTGGGACGTGCTTCCTACAGGATTAGGTTAAGGTGCGAAGTAGTTCCAGCTAATGTGGAAGCTGATAATTTGATAAGTTGTTAATTACACCCAAGACCCTATCATCTGTAGGCATCTGAAGAGAGAATGGGATTAGTCGCCACCTGGGATGACAGATGCACTGCATCACTACTTGCTTAGGTTTGTGCGCTAAGGAAACAGGTCAGGAGATGCCTCCTGCATCCGTTATCCGTTAGAATGGAGCCAGAGGGTATGCAAAGTAATTTACTCTTGGAAATCTACTTCATTACAGAGAGGTGGTGGAGAGTTGCCACTAGATTGGCCATGTTCACGCTTGGTTTTATTGCTGTGTCATTTTAAATCAAGAATTTTTACTGCTGCTTTTGGCATAACAATTTGGGTTAGAGCTAGATCTCTGTTAATGAGATCCTTGAATGGATGCACTTACCCTGGAAATGTGTTGAATTGAATCTTCTGTCTTCTGATAACTTATTAAAACATAGTGGACATCCCTGAACTGCTGAGCCATAAAGAGCTAGCTTGCTAACAAGAAGTTTCTGACCAGGCTTGGAGATGTAGCTCAGTTGGTAGATTTGGTCCCTCACATCTTGTGGTTGGGCGTCTGTATTAGTCAATATTTGGGAGGTAGAGACAGGAGGATCAGGAGTTCACTGTTATCTTTGGCTACATAACAATTTCCAGGCTAGTTTGGGCTACAAGAGACCCTCTGAGCATAAATAAAACAACAACAAACATAATATTCTTAGTCATACCCAGAGAAGCTGGTTTTGGGAGCCATATGCTAAATTATACTAAAAAAGGTCTTAGAAGGAAGGGAGAGGGTGATGGTGAATTTATAGCAAGAGCTCTTCAGTTACCTGAAGGTTTTCTCTGAAGACGTTTGCACTGGGCTTTGATTTTATTAATTGTGATAATTAGACTTATTCTTCATCTGACCATATGTTAATCAGTTATGAATATACTTGGTTTTCCTCCTTATATCTAGAGGGGAAGTCTGTGTTCTTTTCCTCTCTTACCTCTTGAATTTGGAGAACCAAAACTACTATTTTCAAGTCCCACCTTGATCTGCTTTGTAAGTCAGCCTTGTACAACTAAGACAGTGGGTTGGGATAAGCCAGGGCATAACTGTACTATGGGTCGTAGCTGTTGTTATTCACGGAAGAACTGTAGGGCATTACTTGATTCAAATACCATGACAAGCCTCTGAGGCAGAAGCTTATTTTGGTTGTTGTTATTTTCTGGATGAACAAAACTAAGCTTAAAGAGTTTGAGTGAAACATGCAAAAGGCATACAATTAGCAAAGTTCACTTGAAAGCCCATGTACTGACATCGGAATCCATGGCTGCAATTCTGCCCGAAAGCACTGCATTGTGGGATCTGACAATGCTCTCAGCCTACTGAGGCATGGGGAAGGAAGTAGATATAGCCTGTAGTTTTTAATGTTTTAAAAGATCTTAGTAATATACTATGTAAATTTCTATGATATAATAGAATGGGCCCATGTTTTATATTTGACATAACATATGATTCTTTCATTGGCTCAAAAGCATGTTTTAGATATGATAGACAACAGGAAAAACAGTGATGTGTAAGTCAAATCATAGTAACTTGATAAGAAAAGTTCCTATAAATTTGGGTTTTCATAGTCTTGTTCCATGTTGTCTTATAGCATGAAGAGATTGCCTTTACTACCTATACATGGTTGTGACTGTGTCACACGAAGAGCGAAACAGTATTTTTCTTAACAAAGCTCAGAGCTGTGGGAGGTCTAACCATGCCAGAGACTACTAAAGCCAGGCTTTTCTATGTTAGTTCATCATCCACCCGAGGATCCAAGGCTTCCCTTCCTTTTGATAATATAGGATAATATGAAAGCAGCAGCCATTTAATCAAATGATGCTTTTTGTAGGCCAATCCTAGACATTAATTGGGCGGCTGTTATAATACATACTCTAGTTTTGAGTATCCGGAATGGTTGTTTGGCATCTAGGGTAAAATTTGGAAACACTTGATAGTCATTATGGTAGAAAAATTAGCTGGCGGGTAGTTTCCTTATAAGATCCAAATCCTAACATTTAAATAAACAGTAAAAAAAAAAAAAAAAAGCAAGTTACACACTATCTAGTCTGGTTTTATGAGGAGCGGACATCTACAAGGGAATTATTCTTCTGTCCTGATCCTATGAGTAAACCTTACTGTTGGCAAAAGTATGGTCTCTCAGCAACAATTACTTTGAAGGAATGCATTTTGGCATATACTTTATTTGTCTGCTTTGAAATATACCTAACATTTTCTAATAAGCAGCTAATTTATACAGTCATGCATTTGAATAATCCTGAGAGTAAATATTTGAAATTCCACTAGAATCTCTTAGGAACTTGGGAAACAGGTTCTCTCCTTGGCTTTGTGTAAGGGAGATGTAAACTAAACCAAATTCCTAGTTGTTATGTAAAATAGCTCTGATGAGACTTGGCCTGAATTTTATCTGTGAAATCAATCCTGTGTTTTATGGAAATAAATATAGGCTATCATCAAAGTTTTGACCATGGACTGGGGACTCTTAGGAACCACATTGGTTTCAAACTCAAGTAGGTGATTTTCACTATCTTTTCTGTACTACTTCATTAAGATCTTGGTTTTGTAGAAGCCCACTTAAAGTTGTCCTTCCTTCCACCCTACCTCCATTCATTAGAGACTCTACCTCTTGGTAAAGACCCAGGGTCCCACTAGCCCTTTCATCTCCATTTCTCCAGACATGATTTGCAACCTACTTTCAGGAGCCCTTCCTCACAACATTCCATTCCCCAAAGTCCCCTCCTTTTAGTATGGACCAGATTTCCCTAACTCTTTCCAAGAGTTAATTTCTCCTAGCCCTTCTCTAACATTCTTTGCCACCCATTGACTTACAGAAGCGCTCTCTATAGCTGTGACACTTGGTTAAGATCAGCAACTCAAGAAGTGGATGCTCACCCAAGAAAGACAAGAGTAGGTATCAACACCCAGAAATGTGTCAGTCATGTTAATTCTGAACAGCCAAGACAATATCCGTCCATCAGAACCCAGTACCCCTAACTCCAGTAGGCCTAGAGAGATGCAGCATAACCAAAGCACAAGACAAGAGCCTCAAAACAGCATTTCTGAGAATGTTCAGAAACCTTAAAGAGAATATGGGCTAATCACTTAATGACGACTATGGAAACCTAAAGAAAAGAGTTGAACAAAGTAATGAAAATAGTTTGAGATATGAAAGTAGAAACAGAATATCCAAAGAGGACCCAATCTGAAGCGAAACTGGAAGTGAAAAACGTAGGAACCAAACAAAAACCTCTGAGGTAAGCTTTCCCAACAGAGGCCAAGGCACAGAAGTGAGAATCTTAGGCATGGAAGGCAAAGAAGAAGAAACAGAATTCCCAGTCAGAGAAAATGATAGATCTAAGAAAGGAAAAAAAAAAAAAAAAAAAAACAATCCAGACACCAAGCAGTGAAGAAATCACCATGAAGAGACCAAAGCTGTGAAGAACAAGAAGAAAGCAAGGCGGAGAAACCCAGAAAATGTTCTTTTAACAAAATCAGAGAAGGTTCCCACAACTTAAAGAAAGAACTGGCTATCAAGGTACACATAGCTGCAAATAGCGTAAAACACACCAGATACACAGGACCAGAAAAGAAATGGTCATGACACATAATAATCACATTAGTAAACATACAGAAAAAAAGAAAGGATATTAAAAACTGCAAGGGAGAAAGACCAAGTAACACATAAAAGCGGGTTCATTAGAATAACATTTAAAATTTATTCTCAGTGGAGACTCAGGAAGCCAGAAGGGCCTGGATTGATGTTCTACAAACTCTGAGAGACCACAGATGTCAGCCTCTGATGACTAAACCCCACAAAACTATCAATCACAATTGATAAGAAAAAGAAAAGCATTCTACAATAAAAGCAAACAAGCAAAATCTATCTGTGGGTCTGTTTACTGGAAGCTATCTGTGGAGACCTCTGTCCCGGCCTGGTGGGAAGGTAAGGGCAGGAGCAGGGAGGGGATGTGCTGCTGCCTCTCCCGGCCATCCACTGTTGCTTGGCAGAGGGTCGGGGAGTGCAGGGGGCAGGTCGGGGGAGGGTCTGGTTAGCAAGCAGAGTGCAAGGGAGCTTCTACTGGTGAAAGCTTTGGAAGGGTGTCCTCTTTCCAGGCCAGGCCATGTTACAGCTCTTGTGACAGATGTTCTCAGATGACAGAGTGATTCTCACACACACAGCTTTATTCCTTCTGCATAGGATCTTACATACAGTTTTGGAGTGGGTTGGGTCTGACGGGCAGGTGCTTCCTTATTGGTTTGGCCTGAGATGCCTCAGTGACTGATGGCCACAGTTCTCTCCTATCACCCCTTCTGGGTCTCAGGGGTTTCAAGTCCTAGTTTGAGCTGGATTGAAGAATAGCATCCATCTTTCTGCTGTTTCCAAGAAGTATGCCTCACCGTCAAAGATAGGCGTTATCTCAGGATAAAAAGAAGAGGTAGAAAAGGCATTCTAAGCAAATAAACCCAAGAAGGAAGAAGGGCTAGCCATTTTAAGATCTGACAAAAAAGACTTAAAACTAAAATTAATCAGAAGAGATATGTCAGGATGCTACATACTTATCAAGGAAAACTTCCCCAAAAGAGGACATTAACAATTCTAAACATCTTTGCACAAAGCACAAAGGTATCCAAGTTCTTAAAAGAAATACTACTATAGCTAAAAACCACATACTGACCCTTGCAGTGATTGTGGGTGACTTTAATACCCAACTCTTGCCAATAGACAGATCACCCAGACAAAGATTAAAAAGCTAAATGCTGGAGTTAAATAATGTCATAAATGAAATGGATCTAGGAGGTATTTACTGAACACTGTACCCAAATACAAAAGAGCGTGCTTTCTTCTCAGCAGCTCATGGAATTTTCCATAAAACTAAAATAAAGCAAGTATCAACAGATACACCCTACCTCCTGTCTGACAACCATGGATTAAATCCTGGAGATTGACAACCGAAAGTATGCAAACTCATGGAGACTGAATAACTCACTACTGAATGTAACAAGGGTGATCTTAAATTTCTGCTCCTCCTGCCTCTCTCTCCCCTGTGTTGGGGTTGCAGGCATGCTCTGACATGCCTCACTTATGTGGATCTGGGGACTGGTCAATGGGTGTTGTGTATGCTAAATAAGCACTCTACTAACGTAGATACATCACTAGCCTTTCCACCACTCTTTGGATGTGGCCATACAGCCTCGTTCTAAATAAAACACCCCCAATACTAGCCAGCATAAGTGGTTTATATTAGGCTTGGTTATTCTTTTCATAAAATGCTTTGCATCCAATCAAAAATTCTGAAATAGAAAACAGGAAGATTTGAGTTACAAAGGAAAGGGTCAATGTAACTAGACATGGAAGTGGTCGAAAAGTTGGGATTATAGATACAAATTTTAAAATGGCAGCTAAATATAAAAAATGGAAGATACTAGTTTAAACTGTCAATCATTTTGGAGGAGAATGTGAGGCTTTCTTACCAAGTTGAGTGTAAATCCCTCAAATAACCAAGCATCATCCCATTCTTAGCCATTTACTCAAGAGCCATCAAAATGGAGGCCTTTAGAGCCCTATCTATGAATATGAACAGGAGTTTTACTTAAAATATCTCCAAAGTAGAAGCAACATAAATGCTCATGTACTTGATAATACAAAAATCCAGATAGTCATACATTCCTGGTATGGAATAAACCCAGTAATATAAAGATCCACATTGTCCAGTGGTTCCAGCGACATAGATTAAAACCCCACAGTCACTGCATTAAATGAAATAAGCCACACACAAAAGACTGCATCTGATTGCACTTATGTGGCATTCTAGAAGAAACTATCCTGAATATGGATCAGTGACTGTTGTAGACCAGGATGGAAGGAAAGGATCGACTACAAAGGGGCCCAGGGCAAATCTTTGAGATGGCAGTGACACATAGCTTAATTTTGGTCATGCTAATATGACCACATGCATTTTTTCAAATTTACTTAAAAAAATAAACAGCCATACATAGGTTATTCTCAAAAACTTGTACAAAGACATAGTAAAGCTGTAAAAGAACATACAAAAACCATCATAAAATCCCTAATTAAAATGAAATTTAAAAAAAAACTATTAGTAGTCTGTTTATAATGATGTTGCGCTGTCTGGTAACATTGAACATTTTCTGAGTACCTCTGCTTTTCTATATATAAAAATACGAATTTGAATGGAATACCTCAAAATGCCTAGGACACAGTAAGTACTCAATGTGTCTGTCATGTTGAAGTTGCTTTAATTTCTGTTTGATAAGAGACAGGCAGATTATATCACTATGTGTAACTGAGGCCCTGTACAAAAGGCTTTAGAGAATGTTACTATTAAATTTTTAAATTTATGTTTATGTTGTTGAGTGGCTTCATTTCTGCCTTCATTCAAAATTTTTTGTTAACATTCTTTGTAGTTATGTTATGATGTGATAGAGTTACTGCAAAGTTGAAGCTTCGCCCTGTGCCCTCATAGACTCACCAGAGAAACAGAAAACATCATAGGCACTACATCTACCGTGATAAGCCTTATGGTGTAACCATTGTTAATTTGCCCATGCTTCAGTAAATAACCTCCCACCCATGTCTATGCAAGCAACTCTATTTAAATTCTATGAGTCTCTCACACATGAAAGTTGGAAGTGAACTTGGAAAGAAGGGTTTCGGTGGAAGAAAGGATTGGGGGAGGATGAGACAGGATAATAGGAAAAAAAGAATATATGTATGTATGTATGTATGTATGTATGTATATACATACATACACATACACACACACCAATTGTGTGTGTGCATGTACCATCATGTGTGTACGCGCATGTGTGTGTGTGTGAGTGTGTGTGTGTGTGTGTGTGTATGTGTGTGTGTGTGTGTGTGTGTATGTATTTCAAACTATCAAAGGGGAAAAAAAGTAAAAATAAACATTCATGGAACACTAACACTCAAGGAGAAAACTTGCATGGAATCATTATATTGATAGCCAGAGAACACAAAGAGTATGATTCTGGCTTTTTCCCATTTGTGTCTTGGCATTGTGGAAGGTCGAATGTAAACCAAAGCCTTCTAACGAGAGCACTGTAGATTTTAATTACGGCATAAACCATATGCTTGGTTACTGTGTGATCAATACTGGCAATGTCTATATTACAGTCTAATGAAGAAGCGGAAATGTCTATATTACAGTCTAATGAAGAAGAGGAAAACAATGTCTGTAGTGGTGGTATGTTAATGTTAATCTGCTCTAATCCCCCCCCCCCCCCGTGGTGGCTTCCCGAGTTCCTCCCTGCCCACCCAAATGCTCTGGATACTTGAATGAAAGATGCGCACGCAAACACACACACACACACACACAGCCTTATATTTAGTATGCTTAAATCAGCTCAGTGGCTAGGGCACTCCCAAACTTCCAAGTTGCTAACACCTCCCCTCTGATACTCCTGAATTATTACTTACTAAAATCTATATTCCATCTTTTCTACCCTAAACCCAAAGTGGGGGCTGGGGAAAGGGCTGGGTCCACTCTTCCCAGGCTTTTTGTGCTCTGTCTTCCACAGCTCTCAAGCCTGCACCCTATTCCTTTCCTTGCATTCCTTTCTAAATCTTTGGTCCCCTTGCCCACTCATCTAAAAGTCCTGCCCCTGTGTTCCTGCCCAGCCATTGGCTGCTGACAACCTTACTTACCAATCAAAGCCAGCCGGGGACAGGGTTCCTCAGCCAGCGTCTTACAGGCAGAAGTGTAATTTGGGTAGCCTAACTAACACAATTAGCATTAGATCCACTCCACAAAAACTGTTTACTGCCCACAAACCCTGACTGGACTTGACAGATTCTGCCTCTTGAGCAGGATTGGTCTGTTGACCACATGCAGGTAGAAAAAGACCTCTGAGAAAGCCAATCTGTGTCCTGGAAAGGGAGATGTTTGTATGATGGTTGTAAGACATCATCTCTAAACCAGTCTTAAGTTCCCAAAGCAGGGACAGATCCACATGATTGAAAACATTGCAGAGACGACACCTTTGGTACCCCATCAATGCCACTCACAGACCCTGTTCCGATGAACTGCCAGAAAGTCATCCCTGGGACAGAACATGGGTAGCAAACTTGGTGGTTGTTTAGTTAAAAAGCATAGGCATGTGTAGAGAATGCGGGGACAAGTGTGCTCCAGGGAAAGTGCTATGTAAGTCTGGTGTTCTTAGGGCTTGGATTGATGGGATATATATGTATATGTCTGCTTCTTATTGCCCTTAGCAAATTATCTGGTTATTGTTAATATTGATAATTACATTCAGCACATATATGCATATTTATTGTATTCCATTATGCAAAGCACTGTTAGGCATTATGTATTCACTGTTAGGAGAATATATAATCTGGAAGAAGATAGGCATGCATAGATATACACACGTATAAAACCCACCCACGTATAAACATACCATTTTACTGTGATGTGAATGCCAAGAAGAAATAGAAACAGAGTTCTATGGGAGTACCAAAGACAGACTTGTTCATTTTGGCTGTGATTTGAAGACTCTTTGGATAGGAACTGTAATGTACAGAATAGGTAACAGATCTCACTAGGGGAGCTAAACTGTGGCCCAGGCACTAGAAACTGTAGGCAAGCCTGTGGATTGTACATAGTTTGAGCAGTTGTATGCTGCTCCTTGTATGTTTGTTCAGCACATGGCTGAAGATGTGTGTCGAATGAAAGGGTCTCTGTAATGGCAAGATTTAGATGGGTGAGTGGCCTCCTTTGTGGTGGCGAAGAAACATATGTGCCTGCTGCCTATCCCTGGGGCGACATGTTGAGATCAATATTGTAAAGGGAAGGGCAATTGATTTCGGCTCACACAATTTCACAGATTTCAATCCGTGGTTACTTGACCTGTTGCTTTGGGCATGTGGTGAAGCAGGGCATCATGGGGAAAGTTCAGAGCTGCTTACATCTTCCCCCCACCCCCCGGGATGAGAAAGGAGGAGGGGAATGAGCCAGGGTTCCAACATATCCTTTAAATACATGTCACCAGTGACTAATTCTTCCAGACCCCACTTTCTAGTGTCTCAACAACCTCCTACTAGCACTAGTTGTCCTAGCTGGAGACCAAACCTTTAATATGAGAATTTGGGGGATACTCTGGATCCAAAACGTAAGAGAGGTGGGCTGTTGGGGGGACTTCTCTGTAGTCATAATGAGTTTGGAATTTATTCTAAGCACTGGGTACCTGTCAGATACACTGATCTGAAGAGTTACCTAAACCTCTTTGTTTTATGAAACAAGTAAAGTATCTCTTTGTCTTGTTCAGATACAGAACAATTGGATGCCTCTCTCATTTCAAGATAGATGCCTTTGTAGGAAGCCTGGCACGAGATTTGCATAAGAGAAGCATACCAGTTGTAAAAAGTGCTGAATAAACATCTTTAGTTTCTGACTCCATCCTACTTCAAAGAAAAGCCCTCTTTTTACTACTGATGGTTTTCGTATAGTATTTTGCTAGTGTAATGCTCACTTTAGGACATTAAAAAATCTTCAGGGATGGGGCGATGGCTCAGTAGTTAAGAATCTGTGCTGCTCTTACAGAGAGGCATGAGTTTAGTTCCTAGCACCCACATCAGGTGGCCCATAACTGCCTGCAACTCCGGCTCCTGTGGCTCTGATACCCTTGTCTAGCACTGGTATGTGCATGTGCACACCTACACACATACCCAGGAATAAAAGTTTGAAAATATTAAGATAGTTCAAGGAAACTGGGTCGAGTACTTTGAAATATTTTGTAACATAAAGCATTTAAAAATATTATAATTTCAGACTTTCCTCAGTTTATTCAGTGTCACTGAAACACATCCACTTATGTAGTGTGTTTAAAAGAATAAACTTAAGTAGCTGGGGAGATGGCTCAGTCTTTACTGCTCTCTTGCAAAGAACCTAAGTTCAATTTACAACACTCCTGTCAGGAGGCTCTCAGGCACCCATACATATGTGCTCATGTACACACAAACACATAAATAAGTCTTAAACTCATAAACGAATAATGTTAGTGAAACACTTTCTTATTTTAGATCTGGTTTGGGAGAACATTTAATACAAACATACATACATACATACATACATACAGTATATGTATATATATATATATATATATGTCTTCTACTGTATATCTTCAGCCACCTTTTCTTAGAACAATCGTTCTAGTTCCTTCAGAATGGCTTACCACTTAGTATATGGGGAATCTAATTTTCTGATATCAAAATTATGCTTTCCACACTAGCAACAGAACTATCAAATAAATGAATTAGGTTTTATCTCAGTGAGGAAATTACTGGTATTGGTGACTTCTGTTCAGTAATAATTAACCTTGCACTTCTAGCTATAAGTAAGGGCAGTATGGACAGGAATCCAAGGAGCCACCCATTTTGGTGGTTCAGGAAAAGACCACCAGGCTGTGTAAGTATGCATGCATGTGCAGTGCACATACCGACACACGGGCTGCAAGTTCCTGCACTTACTATTGGAATTTTCCTTGGGGGAGCAAGGTCTGTGTGGAGCCTTCAGGAGGCAGGTACAGAAGGCGTTTT
>JADRCD010172859.1:0-13463 GCA_019843815.1 Montemys delectorum | reverse complement strand
TCTTAGAGCTTGACCTTTCCTTGCTGCCCTGCAACTCCCCTTCCACTCCTGAGGCCTGTGCCTTCCAGCTGGTCCCGCCTTAGGAAGTCACCAGAGAGAAAATGTCGGATCTCACCTGAGTCTTTGGGCTGAAGCCCGCCCTGGAGGGAAGCCCTCCCCTAGCAGGGAGGGGGCAGAGATGGTCGCTGATCCCGCTCTGTCACTTGGAAGCTGAGAGGTTCCTGTCCCTGCAGTCCTGCGACTCCCTTGCAATTCCTGAGGCCTATGCCTCCAGGCTGGTCCTGCCTGATTCCTGGGGCTGAACTAGCTGAAGGAGAGGGGAGGGATCCCTTTACTGATTACCAGTATCCTCAACATTTAGCACGAGACTGACAAGTAAGTCTTATGATCTACATTTCACCATCTAAAACAGGAGAGCAGGTTGGCTGGGCAGGAGCCACGGAGCTCCTTCGACCCCTGGCTACAGCGTGCAATGGCGCAGATAAAGTTTTTTTTTTGTGTGTTTTTGTTCTGTCCCCTTTCAGTGTTTGTGTATGTGTGTGTGTGTTTGTGTGTGTGTGTGTGTGTGTGTGTGTGAATCTTGAATAAGATTAGTGTTAAGTGTAAACATTTTAAGAATTTATAATATTTAGTGTCCTGACAACTTCTTGGATCTATGGTTTATGTGTCATTAATTTTGGAAGTTCCCAGACATACGATTTCAAATAGTATTTTTAAACATTATTAAAGATTTATTTTTACTATTTTAAAATTATGTGCACTTCTGTTCTTGGTATGTGCACATGAGTCCAGAAAAGGTTGCTGAGTCTCCTGGGGCAGGAGTTTGCAGATGGCTGTGTGTCACAGGTATTCATTTATAGTCTTTCACTTGTCCTCATATTACTGTTATACCTCTATTATGATTTCCCTTTCTCCAAACCCCATCATCTAACAACCCTCTGGCCCCTACTCAGACTCTATTTGATAAAAATTTGAAAGTTTTCTTGTCTGTTTTCACTCTTTATTGTTTTTACATTTCAGTTTTGGGGGTTATGTTGTCATATGTAAGTTCAAAAGATTCATATGTATGATTCTGTTCTTTGCCTGGTTAGATCTATGCTGAGGTCACCATCTTGTTACTTTCTGACATGTATGTAGCATCTTGTTTTGATGCCGCAGAGTTTCCACATTTCTGCATCATTTCCTTGTCTTTCCCTTACGATTTATCTATTTTTAAAACTCTCTATTTGATATATCAAGATTTCCCTCTCTAGTAATTATAGTATCTGTGTAACATCTAAGTATGTTTCTAATGAGAATTTTGGGTATTTTTTAAATGTTCCAAAGCATGAGTGTATTGTATTTAAGGAACCAAGAAAGACCTGAACAAGGGGAAGGATAGTGAGAGACAAGGCTTTAGAGGTAGCCAGGGCTCCTCTTTTGTAGTCTTATGTGTGATCAGTACACTTGGAGTTCTGCAGAAAAGAGGTGGCTAGAGAAGGTTAGAGTCCATCATAGCATCTTGTGGTAAGCTAATGAGAACTTGATCAAGAGTGGAATGGGTGCAAGAAAGTAGGGTGGACTGGAGTGTTAGAGTGATCAAACATTGGAAGTGAATCAGGCATGTCTTTCCTTGAGGCCACGATGGTTTGAGGAGAAGACATTAGGTAGTGGTCATATGCTGTACAGGCTGAGATTGGGTCCACATTTAGGAGCTTGAAGGAGGAAACTTAGCCAAATTTTGATCATGTCAAATTGATGGCTATTTTATTTGGACTGATTACTGTGGGGCAGTGGGCAGTTCTGACAGCCGGGGTCCAGTATAGAGGCCACCTGAGAACCCCAGAGACCCACTGAGCAAAGTAAATTTGTTCACAAGGGACGGAGTTCAGTGATAGCTCCTGAGACAATGGCTCAGATTTCAGCCCAAACCCCTCACAGCTGCCCCTGCAGGAGATGTGTGCTCTATCAGACAGAGAATGCCTCAAGCTCCCAGCATTCTAGCTGGATCCTACATACAGTCATTTGACCACAAGCCAGACATGCCACACCCCATACAATAAAAGGGGTGGTTTGCCCCCTCCTCACTCTCTTACTTCCTCTCTCTTACTCTTCTACTCTTCCTCTCATTCTCTTGCTCTTCTCCTTACTCTTGCACTCTTGCTTTCTTGCTCTCTCTCTCCTCTCTGCTCTTTGCTCTCTTCTCTTGCTTTCCTCCTTTCCTTTTTCTCTCTCTCTCTCTTCTTCCTCTCCTTTCCTTCCCTTTTCTTAAACAGCATATTTTCTCCTTCCTACAATAAAATAACTCATTTATACATTGCCTCCTTTTTAACTAACGTACTATGCAGTAAACAGGTCAGCAGCAGGAGAGAGAGAGAGAGAGAGAGAGAGAGAGAGAGAGAGAGAGAGAGAGAGAGAAAGAGAGAGAGAGAGAGAGGCAGAGAGAGACCCATCCCAGGCCTCAGCAGCAGGCCCTCTGCCTCCAGGGAGAGAGAGAGAGAGAGCACCTTGCCCAGGCCCCCAGCCTTTGGAACAACAGATTACTGGGGAGCTTATCTAACTGTTGTGAAGCAAGAAATGAGAACTAGGGTACCTGTAGCTGGTTGTGTCATAGGTGAACAATGTACTCAGTCATCACTCTTACATAGTTAACCAGGAAGTGGGGGTCTTTATAATAAACTGACTTCCAGACCACCAAAGAGTAGGTATTTCTTAATTATCCCAGTTTCCTAGCAGTATTAGATCAAGTAAAACTCAGAAAGACTCTGGAGTTGGAAAGATTAAACATGTCTAAGAGGTGCTCAGCAGGGTGGAGATCAGAGATTTTGCAGATATAGTGGCAGTCAGGACAAGATGAATTTAAATGGTCTTCTGAGTCCCAGGCTGTGTCATCATAAAGTCATTATAACATGCAAATGAAGACAGAGAGAGGAAGAAAGTGGGGAGATGGAGGTGGGGTGGGGCAATTGTGAATGTGATGTAAAGATAGAGATGACATGGGACAATTTATGTTTTCCTTCTGCCCATCTCTCTTGGACATTTCCATCCCATCCCCTAATTTGTCTGTAAGCCATCTCTTCTACAAGGTCTCTAGCTCAGACTTCCGTTCTATGTTGTATATAAAAAAAAATCAGCTTCCTATAGGCTGCAGGTACCCAGAACTAATCCTAATGCCTGGCATTATCTACCTTCCACTATAATTGTATAGCTACATGAATTATGGCATGCTTCCTAGACATCCCAAAGTTTAGACCCACAGTAACCTTTCATTGGCAGCAGACCAAGCTTGACTTTTCATTCCACATTCTCTTTAAACACTGCTCCCCCGGGAAGCTGTATTTCATGTACTCCCTGCCCAGCTGAATTATTTTGTCTTCTTTAGAAATAAAGCCTTACCTTTCCCCTGAAATGTGCTCACTCATTTATTTCAGTGGCATTTTGAGCACCTTAAAGGAAGGGCTCTATCCTTACCTCTGTCCCTCCTAAGCTGGTATAGTGCTTTGTATCTGATAGATTGATTCTGTGTGAATACTGATTAAACTGTTGATAACATTGGAGGTATAGCTTGCCTCTTGGCTACTCAGAAGGCTGAGGAAGAAACCAAACAGCCTGTAGTAAGACCTCAGGTGCTTATTGACAGGGCATTTGGGACATCTTTGGGGGAAGGTGATGAGACAATGCTGCATCTGTACCCTAATTACTAGAACTTTGGGAACTGTATCACTTAGAGAGTTTGACACCACTAAGCTGGGCAATTATTAAAAGATCTTTTTAAAGCAGATCTGTGTCCATGATCTTCCTTATGAAGCAATTAGAAGGAAAATTGTTATATAGTTTCCATTGTATGAGTCATGAATTGGACCATGAAGCAGAGAAATTTGAGATCTGGATGGCTTGGGCTCAGAATATTCCCATGAGCAAGGAAGAAGACTGCTTCTTGCTAGGAGTGCAAGTGTACATCATCCCATGAGTGTGCATTTTAATGATGATGTGAGAGAAAATTTCCACCAGCTGTCTAAACATTTGTAAACCCAAATAATAGTTTGTAATATCTGTGGGGTTTCTGGTATTTTCCCTTGGTCATTAACTTAATCACAGCTACTATATGTCAACCAACATATTCTGCTGGTAAACATGGCATCAGCTTCAGGCAGTGTTGGGATGAAGGGGTAGTAGTGAGGGCTAATTAATGCAGACATGGGCAGGGGACCTAATAACCTAAGTTGTCTCTCAGGCCAGTCTGTTGGCTGAAGTAGAGGGAAAGAAAATGAGTTTATTCCATCCCAAGGATGGCCACCATGTTTTTTCTCTCACAATAAAATTCAATGTTCCATGTGGAGAAATATCTTGGTATTAGTGAGTTCATTTGCAATGGGACATAGCTTTTTATATAGTTTATAATTTACCATTTATAATGGACTGAACTTTTACATCTCTCCCAAATTCATACACTAAAGCTTCAACTCCCAGTATGACTATACGTGGCCTTGAGAAGATTATCTAGGTGATGTGAGACGAAGAGAGTAATCCAGAGGGTGGCTCTATTCAGGAAGAAGCTCAGAAGGTGGCTTTATCCTGGAAGGGGCTCAGAAGGTGGCTCTATCCATGGATCAGCTCTTAACAAGAGTTACATTAGCAGCACTTTGAACTTGGCTTTCCTGAATTGCAGACCTGAGGAGTAAACTGTCCTTATCTTGACTGCCCAAAGCATGGGATGCTGGTATCAGCTCACCCTAACATGTTCTGCATTGTCCTTTATACTCTTAGCCTTGTCTCTTCATGCCAACAGCTCCATCCTTGGTTCCCATGTCTTAACAGCTATATGACATCTTATTTCCTATTATTGTTTTTTTCTCCTTTTTCTGTGTAAGGGAAGGTTCTCTGTCTTCTTGTGGCTCTTACAAAGTGTTGTACATCATTTCCCCCCCAGCATCTCTGTTTCTTATACCAGATAGAAATGGATTTTCATGGTTTGCCTTTCATGTTAGCATTCTATCTAGGCTTTTGTAGTTGTTTATGTAGTATCCATATCTCCTTCTGCTTTGCTGACATTATTCTAATTTTTCTCTAGGAGGGAACATAATCCATCTCTGAGCAGAGAAATCCAAATTAGCTTAAGTCAGGATAAATGAGTCCCTCTTTATGACTCTGGCTTTTAGAATTATTGATATATGACCTAGTATAGGGGAAAATCAAGTGTAAGTCTGCTAAGAAAGGACATCTGTCTCCTACTTGTATGACCTGTGTACAGCTGTGCAAGTCATTTTGTGACCATCAAGATCCATGCCAATAAACTACTTACTTCGAGTTTTTTCTTCTTAGAATGTTTTAGGGATTCTTCTATTTTTCAGTGTATTTATTCTATTGCGTAGATAGTTGATTAAAATTCATTCTTTGGTTGGTGGGGATGTGAGTCACTTCTGGTTATTATTACAATAATGATCCCATAACTATTCATGCATAGTTTATATCTGGGTATATGCTTTCTTCTTTTTATGATTAAAAATTATTCCAGATAATTATGATCACAAGTTAAGTATAGGTTTAATTTTACAAAAAATAATAAAAGTGATATTTTCCATCAATGATATATGAATATTCCAGTTTCTGTATAATATTCACCAATAATTGTTGCCATAATTCCTAGTTATTTCAGCCATTCTGTGTACTATTGGTGACATTTCATTATCCCCATTATTTGTATTTCTCTTGGCTAATGTTGCTAAACAGTCTTTGGTGTGACTACAGGATTTGTGTGTGGATTTATGTGTGACACACCAGTTCAAGTGTTTCATGCATTAAAATAAATTGTGTTATTTATCTTTTTGTGATTGACTTGTGGACATTATTGAGTTCATTGTACATTTAGAATAAATATACAAAGCCACCAGCCTTCAGTTTTCAGGGTGGCTGTGTCTTCAGGGTGGCCTATTCTGCCACACTTTTCCCTTCTATTGGGTTAGCTCCATGAGAAGAACGTCCTCATCTTACTTTCACCTTGCAGTATGAGAGCACCACTGTGCAGATGTAGACAGAGATCCGTATGATCAAAGATTTCAGTCTACACATCTTCTTACATAAAGCCTTAGGAAAGACAGACCTCATTTCAACCTCCTAACCTAATGCAGCTGGCTCTTCCATGTCTTTCTTTCATTTTAGGTGAGAAATTGGATTAATCTTATACATTTGAGGGGGTCTTCCCAGTCCATCCATTAAACCTTTTTAACTTATTGTTCCAAATTGTTCATTAAGAATTCATGGAAGTGTGGGCATAGGTCACCTCTTACGAGAACATTATCACATAGTATTCTGGCTTCAGGGAATTGAACAAATTGCATGCTTTTAAAATCAGTTTCCAGAATATCACTATAATAATTTTGGGGGGAAATAATGAGAAGAAAAAAAAAGACCTTCCATGTCCATCTCTTAGTTATGACAAGATCTAAAAGTGCTGGTGCAGATTCCTAAAGGCCACCAGGACCCATTATGTCAATCAGCCAGGCAGCAGCACTTTGTGGAAAATGTTACTATTTCTTTGAAGACTGGAAACAGCTAGGACAAAAAGCTGACTCCTTCTTCAATAAGACCAGTTTCCTTTGACTCATTCATTGCAGCAACACTGATAGCAAAGACCTTTAATAAAATTACCTTTATCTTTGCATCTCTGAGCTCCTTGTTCTTACATAGCCTTGCTTGGAATTTAAGGTACCAGGATATGAGAAAACATGTAGTGGTTAATTTCAATTGCCAATTTTGCTGAGATTTAGAATCACTTGGAAGATATATTTGTGAACAATATCATCCCCCCCACACACACATACACACAAGACAGGGCTTCTTTGTATACCATTGTCTGTCCTGGAACTTGCTCTGTCCAGGCAGGACACAAACTCAGAGATCCACCTGCCTGTGCCTCTCGAGTGCCTAGATTAAAGGTGTGCACCACCACTGCCCCAAAATATCTTAACTAGATTAGCTGAGGTGGAGAGACCTGCTTCCTATAGTTGGCACTATTCTTTGGGCTAGGATGTTGAACTTTGAAAAACAAAAACAATAAGCCCAGCACAAGCACACTTCACCCCTACTTCCTGTCTGTAGATGATGTGTGACTAGTTCCTTCTGGTTCCTGCTTCCATGACCTCCCTACCTGTCATGGATGGAACCCACTGACCAAATTTTACCCTTAAAGTGGTAAACCTTATGATATATGTATATTTTACCATAACACCCTCCCACTGTGTATCAAAAATTGAAAGCTGGAAAGGGAATCTGCAGGTGCCAAAATGAAGGATAAAACTTTGAGCAGAGAGGGATAGTTGAGTGAACCCAGTCAACAAGGCAGTGAAGGCAGATACTGGCTGGTGTGTATAGGCTGTGATTGTAGTTTACTCACACATTGCAATCAGCTGGAGAGATCTTTCAATCATGCTGTCTGGACATTATCCATAGAGATTCTCATTTAATTAGTTTGAGGGTGACCTGAACTACCTTTGTAACTGCTTCTGGGATGTCTGGGGTGAGGAGTGTCCTCCTTTTCCAGTCCCTGGGATATATGTCCATGCCAAAATTGAAAATTGGAAAGGAAAAGAAGAGATGGTAGGTCAGGAGACAGGGCATTTTCAGGCCCAAACAAAAGAAAAAAGAAAAAGAGCAACATGAAAGGTAATTTAAAGTGTCGGGTTTTTTTGTTTTGTTTTGTTTTTGTTTTGTTTTTCTGTGTTGTTTTGTTTTGTTTTGTTTGTTTGTTTGGTTCAATGATGTGGACTGCACCCAGGGCCTCCTGCATCCTGAGCAAGTGCTGTGGCACTGGGCAATCATTGCCTTTGGGTGCTCAATAGGCTTAGAAGAAAGAGAAAAAACCATGGATAGAACCTGATACTCAGAAGAAAAGGCTGATTTTTGGTGATTAAATACAAGTTTTACAAAGTACATGGGAACAGACACAAGTTGGAGACTTTGAGAGTATTCATGAGGCTCAAGAGTACCTCTTGAGGTACATTCTTGGATGGTAGGCACAATAGATGTAGAGTAATCCATATCAAGGAGAGATACTAATGCTTAAGTTGAAATACTACCCACCTCCCAATGTATAAGAAATAAAACAATGTCCTTGGGTGCTTTAAAGCTAAATTGTAGAAAAAAATTAAAACAAATCAAACTCAAACACAATGTTTCACACTGTATAAAAACTGAAGAGTGAATGGGAAGGCAGCCATACTGCTGGAGTTGAGAGGTGCCACAGGTGGTGCAGTGCACAGCGCAGCCATTGCCTAAGAGTCAAGGCTGAACTTACATTCAGAACAGCAGAGGAAAAGGAATCAGACAGAGAGGAGAGCTGAGCTGCAAGGGCATAGCACAGCCTTTTAAAGTAAAACACAGCAGGCCTGTGGGGTAGATGAAAGCATTTCTTAGGGGGAAGGTCATGGTCTCCAGTGCTTAAACTAGAAATCAGGAAAAAATAGAATAAGAAAGTAGACAAAGAAACAGTGTGATCCAAATAGAAGGGGAAATACAAGATGGGTCATGGGAGAAGTGAGCAAAGCAGGAAATAAAGAGACATTAGAGACAATTATCAAAGACACTTGAAATACACTTGTTAAATGATTATTCTCAGGTCTGCCTGTGTACATAGATACATATAAGGCAGGGGTATAAAGGAGGGTGAGACTGTGAGTCGGCACAACATAAGAGAGGAAACTTAGTGGTTACTAAGCACTCAGAGACACTTGGAGCCCCGATACTCATCAGGGAAGCAAGAAAAGTAAGATTTCACACCTGCTAAGTCGTCCAAGATCAAAAATTAAAGTCTGTTGGGAAAAACAAGGAGCCGGGGAAAGGAATCATAGGTTACTAATGGTTGGAATATGAGTAAAGGTGATGGCCTAGCAGACTGAAGAGGCAGAGAAAGCTGACAGTCCCATTTTCAGGGGGCGCCCCCTCTGTTCACTGGAAAACTGTTTTTATTATGCCACAATATTAAAGTTATGGATTAATTGTTGTCTACAATATGCTAAGGATTCTATATAATATTTAAGACGAGTACCATAAGCCAGTGTGCAGGGAAATGTGTTAATATAGTAAGTGAAATAGTATCAGGCGGTTGTATGATCACATGGAGTGGCCACATGAGTGGAGACAAAGCTAGACAGCAGTTGTCAGGAGCACAGGAAAGAAAGAGCTACAGCTATTAGTTAATGGGGACAAGGTTTCTGTTCAGAACAAGGGGAACATTCTGGAAATAGGAGCCAATAGTTTCATGATGTTGTGGATATATTTAATGTCACTGAGTCACACAAATAAAAATAGTTAAGATGGCACTTCTGTGTATCTACATTGAAAAACTAAAAAGTGAGTAATGTTGAATGAAGAAAGCAACTTATGAAAAGAAAGACATGTATGTATGTTTTTAAAAATATTTAAAATTATTCAACCTTCAGTCCTGTACACTGAAAGTCTAGCTCCAGAATATGTGTGCAGTTCCATGATAGTGGCTTCTCCTGTCAGGGAAGGAATCTGATACTTCTTATAAGGTGAACAATATGGAGGAAACCTAACCAAGCGTGGACACATAATTTTTAGTGGTGATTCCAAGTGCATTTGAAATATTTATGTAACATTTACACCAGGACCACAATTAGGGGAAATAGTCTGATTGTTTTATTAACTGTTTTCAAGATTTACAAAGCAGTGTGGCGATAAACTGTAGAGGTAGGAAGGAGAGAGTGAGAGTCAGGACACTATGGCTCTTAAGCATCTGTGTATATCTTACTCTGGGGGATTTAATTACTAGGCATTTCCATGTTTTGTGGCAGAGCAGGTACCACATGAGTGGTCCTAGGATTTCAGCAAATGAAGGTGAGCCAATCTTTTAGCAGAAGACCTTCCATCCCCACAAGGTCCTCAAAGAAAGATCATTTGGAGCCATCTGCCTGGCTGGATTGTACACGGATTCTAGCTAACTGTAAATAACCATGAACAAAGAATATCTCAGTAGCCAATATTTTTCTCTGCTGGTATCAAATGAAATTCGTTTGGTATCAGCTGGAGTTTTTATAGTGCTAATGGAAGTTATTTTCAGTTATCACGTCAGTCTGTAAGTATACAAAGGCGGCAATTTCGCTGGAAATCTGGAGATCAGTTTGTATGTAGGGGGTATGCTTTGACGGCTGCAGCAGCGTACGCTTATATCGTCGGAAATGTGAGGGATCATAAATAAAGAGGGGATGATAAAACAGAACATCCAGCAAGGGTGAAGACTGGACTTGGAAGCGGCTCAGAGCATGAACATCTGCACACTAAGATGCAGTGATGGCCACAACACCCTGGGCACAATAGGGAGCCCTCAAATCTGAAAGCCCATCCCTCCAAGTGTTAGCCAGCCCTCCCCTCCCCCACGGCCGACTCCTGCTTCTGTGCAGCTGCTGTTTGATTTCATTCCACAGGGTAGAGGAACAGAGCTGGAACCATCCATTTTGTTTTTTTTTAATAAACTCGTGTAATTTTTGCCACACTCCCACCAGGTATAAGAACAACAATGGAGCCCTGTAACTAAAAATATGCTCCCTGCAGGAATTTAATTATTTATATTCAGCAAACCAAATGAACTCACATCTGTAGTCAATAGCTTGTGTGAAGACCGTAGGTTCAAAACGTGTTGCCAAGGTTGTACATCCAGAGAGGGTTGTTTTAGTGTGCTTCCCCTGCGAACATGGAAATGCCAAAAGATGGAGAGAGCTATACCAAATATCAGAGCTAGGGGCACTGCAGAAAGCTTTTTTCTGAGGGAGAGCTCAGATCGTAAGGAATTTTCCACCTAACGGGGAAAGGTGGGGGTGACTCTCATGGTATGTTGTAACATCTAGTTCCTGATAGAAGAGGATAAGCCCAAGGAGATGGCTCAGTTGCTAAAATACCTACCAGTCAAGCAGAGGGACCTGAGTTCAGATCCCCAGTACTCACATAAAAGCCAGTAGTGTATTTGTGCACATTTGTGCATTTTCACCCAGCACTGAGGTAAGGGTGGTGGTGATGGAGGAATGATATCCTTGGGCTCATGGGTCAGGTCAGCCTATTCATACCAGTGAACTCCAGGATCCAGGTCTCAAAAAACTAGGTGGTGAGAAACTGAGGAAGACACCCAGAGTTGACCTCTGCTCACAATAATCGTACACATATTAAAATAATTATGCTATACATGTATGATTCAATGTATTTACCATGTTATATATGGATAAACAAATAATGAGAAAGAAAACAAAGGTTAACCCACATTGGTCCGAGATGGAACTCTTTGTCAGGCATTATAGACAAGCACCTAATCTTTCTTGTAGAACATTAAAGATTGTCCCTTGTTTTCTTTTATACACAGTGCCTTTCTCTCTCCTGAGCTGGTGCACCCATCCCAGTTGTTGGGCATCTTGGTGTTCACAACTGAGCTACCTGTGACCTACTGAGTGCTACTTTCTACCTGCTTCGGGGGACTGAATTCTTGCTAAGTTGTCCTGTTCTGTCAAACCAGTCTCCTTGATTTTCTCTTGTATTTGTTGCTCAACAGATCACTCAAGTAAAAGTTCTTATGCCAGGCTTTGTTTCTAGAGGACCATGCTATAGATGGTGCATAAAAATATTACACTAATTTTGAATGAATAGATTAAACTATGTGTTAAGGAGCCAAAGACAATTTAATATCTAGGTGGTATAGGTCTCTATACATTTAAGAGCTGAATGCCAGAAGCCCAGTGGGGCTTGAGGGAGAGGACATAAAAAAGAATACATTGCCTCTTTCTTTCTTTTTTTTCTTATTTCCCTCTAGAAATTGAAGACAGAATAATTTATACAAGTTCCAGGCCCTGAAAATATTGACATTTCTTCCTTTCTCACACCAAAAGATGAGGTTTCCTGGAGAAAAATGGTTTGGAGATAACTTCATAAAAGAGTAGATATATTGCCAGGATATAAACCCTTCCAAACTACGTACTGTATCTCCTCTGTCTGAGAAAACAGACAAGGGCCACCCAACTTCAAATAATCAGCAAGAATGCCAGTGTATTTTATAATTTAAAATTTGAGGGTAAAAAAAACCACATTAACCTGCTGTGAAGTATTTAATTCTCACATGGTTTGAACTACCTCAGCAAATTCTTTCTCTTGCTAACATTAGCAGATTGGGTCTATGGAGGCAGAGCTTGCACTTCAGTTCTTATCCATTTGTCCCTTGAACATGCTCAAAGCTGTACCAGGTATATTCCTACCCTACACTCCAGACAGACCCCAGAACAGAAGTATCAAGCCTGGGTCTGTAATTTTGGTTTCAGTTCTTTCACAATTACCTTTTTGGCATTTGGCTAGGAGGCTCCAAGGTTGGACTTCACTTGGTATTTGTTGCAAGAACCCAGCTTTGGAAGCTGTTCTCCATCAGCATTTGCACACACTGCTGAAACCAACACACAGTCACTTGACCTTTTAAGTATGTATTTTACTATGACCAAAGAGCTCAGCAAAACTGAACTCATTTTTCCTCAATGCTATCATGGGTGCTCTGCTGTGGTCCAGTCAATGGCCATCATTTTGGTTGCCAAAAGCTACTCCATGTTAATTTTAGAGGACTTAGTTCCCTTGTTGAGCAAAAACTCTGGAGCCTCACAAATCCCATATAAATTTTACTGTGTTTTTTTTTTTTAATATTACATTTTACCTAGCCCTAGCTTATCATTACACAATCTTTTCAACAGGAAGTTTCATGTATCCATTAAAATTAGTTACTCAAAATCAAACAATGTATGAGTACCTTCTTAGATAATAGATGATTATCTCCTTGATAAATCTTCCCAGCTGTAGTTTCTACTACATTGTAGTATTTTTTTGTACATATAGCCTTTCAGTATCTTCTCTGTGTTTGCAGGTAACAATTAAAATTGCACCTAAAAGGGAAGAAGGTGCATAAGAAGGAAGAAGGGCTTCATCCTGGTGGATCTCAGTGTGGGTTGTAATAGTTTCTGAGGCAGCAGCAAGACAAGGGAAGTTTTCAGGGACTAAGTTTTGGATTCAGAAGTTTTATAGGTCTTCTTTCTTAGCTTTTGTTCCTGAAGAACTTGTCTGAGGTCAGAATGTTTCTTTCCTCCAGTGGTAAGCCCAAATTAGACCTTTAGCCTATCCTAAATCTTACCCAGGGTCAGTGAGAGGATAACCTCTTGGTCATATATCAAAGGCATGGGCTTCATTTAAAAGTGTACAGTGTATATACAGGGGTTCCTGCATATCTCTGTCACAATCACTGTTCTACTTAGGGTGATGTGAGGTCTGGGTATTTGAGGCCAGAGCTGAAATGCTTTAGCTTAGATACAGAAATAATGAGTCCATCTCTTTTGCCTCTTCTTTTGTTGAAGAATGAAAAAAAAAGTCTATGAACATAGATTAAAATGCAGTTTTAGAAAGACTGGGTGATAAAAAGATGACATTTTACATGCATATAACTATGAACAATT
>JADRCD010172853.1:0-14535 GCA_019843815.1 Montemys delectorum | reverse complement strand
CTCTCTCTCTCTCTCTCTCTCTCTCTCTCTCTCTCTCTCTCTCTCTCCCTCTCTCTTTCTCTTTGTGTGTGTATATATATGTATGTGTGTGTGTGTGTGTGTGTGTGTGTGTGTGTGTGTGAGAGAGAGAGAGAGAGAGAGAGAGAGAGAGAGAGAGAGAGAGAGAGAATCGTGACCTGCCCAACACGAGGGCTTTGAACTAAACTTGAGCATTCTATAAGAGCAGCAAGCACTTTTAACCACTCAGTCATCTCCCCTGACCCCCACCTATGCTTTTTGAGACAGGGATTTTCAGTGGCCTGGAGCTCAGCACATAGGCTACACTGGATGGCTATTGAACCCCAGGGATCTTGTCTTGGCCTCTCCAATATTCTAGAAATTGAACTCAGGCTAACTGGACCATCTTCCTAGCCCATGCACTAATGTTACCACACCCTAGTGGAGGCAGAGACAAAAGAAATCCTCAACATCATAAAACATTGTGTTTTACTCTGCCTCTAAGAAACCAGGTTTCATCATGGAAGTTGACCTAAAGCTACTTTGGAAGTCTATCTCACCCTAGTCAGAATAGCTACAACCAAGAAACTAAATGTCAGGCAGATGTAGTGGCAAACGCCTTTCATCCCAGCACTAGGGAGGCAGAGGCAGGTGGATCTCTGAGAGTTTGAGGCTAGCCTGGTCTACAGAGTGAGTTCCAGGACAGCCAGAGCTACACAGTGAGACACTGTCTCAAAAAAAAATATGGAAGGAAGGAGGGAGGGAAGAAGGGAGGGAGAGAGGGAGGGAAGAAGGGAGAGAGGGAGAGAGAAGACAAGAGAAGAGAAGAGAAGAGAAGAGAAGAGAAGAGAAGAGAAGAGAAGAGAAGAGAAGAGAAGAGAAATAATAGGTGCTAGCATGGATGGGTGAAAAGAACACTTATTCACTGCTGATGGAAGTAACAAACTGGTGCTGCCACCAGTGAGCCATCAATATGATGGCTCCTCAGAAAGTCAGAAACAGATCTACCATATGACCTAGCTACAGCACTCTGGACATGTGGCCACTGTGCATTCTATACCTCCAGAAAGACCCTTGCTCACTCACACTCAATGACACTCTGTTCACAGTACAGAGCAAACGGAACCAACCTAGGTATCCATGAACTGATGATGAATGATGTTGTCTCTCGTATGTTCAATGAATCTTACTTAACTGTTGAAATTATAAAATCTGAGGCAGCTACTGGTGGTATACACCTTTAATTCCAGCACTCGGGAGGCAGAGAAAGGTGGACCTCTGTGAGTTTGAGGCTCAGAGCTAGTAGGACCGGGCTTCCAGACTTCTCGGACAGCCAAAGCTACAAAAAGAAACCCTGTATTTAAAACCAAAAAGAAAAGAAGAGATTGTGAAAAATCCAGGCTGATGTATGGAGCTAGAAGCAAGAATTCTGAATTAGCTTAACCTGGACCCACAGAAATAAATGCCACACATTCTCTCAGTGTAGATCCTAACTTTGAGACCTTAGTTTTATGTGTTTAATCTGGGTGCCTGTAGAATGCAGAAGTCTAGAAGGGCCTGTGGACATTTTAAAAGAGGGCACAGATATTATGGGCAACTACATCATTTTCATGCCCTTCCATGGGGCACTTGCAGTGTCCCCAAAGTCACTCAACACTCAGTCTTTACCCAAATAAACACCTCATACCCCCAACTCCTCGGCCT
This sequence comes from Montemys delectorum, assembly GCA_019843815.1. Taxonomy (NCBI): domain Eukaryota; kingdom Metazoa; phylum Chordata; class Mammalia; order Rodentia; family Muridae; genus Montemys; species Montemys delectorum. The sequence goes on along the minus strand of JADRCD010172853.1, from coordinate 12,834 downwards.
CTTCTTTTACCCCTGACAGTGACAGTCAACTATTACAGACTGACTCCAACCACTGCACCTTCCAGCCTACATCCTGTGAACCGGGTCATAGGACATCCACAAAGATTTCCAGTTACCAAGAAAAGTATGTGAGTCAGCAGCTCAACCTACGCCGGAAACCTCCGAATCTGGAGAATATGCTTTCCCTTACTCATCAACTGTACCCCCTCCCACATCCCATAAGCAGATTCACAGTTTTCCACCCTCGGTTCCAGGAACGGTACCCTGCCCCCACCACCTCCGCCTCAGACACACCCAGCTAGTGCCTCCTTTCCCATCTAAAGGACAGGAAAAGAGGCCACGAGATCCATTCCATCACCTCACAACTCACACTCGATCTCTGTGCATTCCCACCCATGGCCCACCTTCCTGTCTGTCTGGCCTGAGACAGCCTTTCTCCTTTGTGTCACCTAGCCTTTGCAGCTTCCCTCACTCTGCCACCTTCAGACCATGTGCTAGGTGGGTCCACCTTTTGCCATCTCAAGCTTTTCTGTAAAATGAGGAACAAGAAACAACTAAGGAACCCAAGAAATGGCCTAGTGGGTAAGAACCCTTGATGCTGAAACATGAAGAGCTGAGTTCAATTCTCCAACACCCATATAAAGTGAAGCCAAGTGAAGCCACGGGTAATACCAGATCCATGAGGACAGAGGCAAGAGACTAACTGGGGTTTGCTAGATGCCAGCCTAGCTCCAGGCTCAACGAGAGAATTGTCTCAAAGGAGCAAGGTACAGAATAATAGAGCAGCACACCTGACATCCTCTGCTGGCTTCTATGTATGCACACAGGCATGCACAAAAGCACACAAGCACATATACATACACAAAGTCATACTCCGAAGTAAAGAGTAAAATGATATTTGCTTATCACTGGGAATGGGAGAGAAAATATATTAATCAAAGGATTGAGGTTCTGGAGATGTGGCTTAGCTGGTAATATACTTGCTAATATGCACAAAGCCTTAGGTTCTATCCCAAGTATCATGTAAACTGGACATGGTGGCCTTTCCTAGTTGAAAAGTGAAAGTAAGCAGATCAAGAGATCAAGGCCAGCCTTGGTTACATAGTGAATCTGAGGCTAGTCCCGGCCACAGGACACCTTGACAAATAAAATGGAAGGCTGGAAAGATGACTCATTAATTGACACTATATACCGCTCTTACAGAAGACCCAAGATCTGTTCCCAGGACCCAAGCCAAGCAACTCACAACCACCTATAATTCCAGCCCTACTTTTAAAGGAACCTGGTGCTCCTGGTATCCTAGGGACCTGCATTCATGTGCCCATCCCCATCACACCACACACACACACACACACACACACACACACACACACCCCACAGGGACAATGCATACACACACATGTATTCACACACCACACACACCCTACAGATACCACATAGAGATACTACACATACACATACACGACATACACACCACAGGGGCAACACATACGCATACCACACACACCCTACACATATCACACACATGTCACACATACACACCACACACATACCACAGAAAGGCACGGCGTACACAGAGACACCAGGCATACACATACAAAAATAAAAAATAAATGTAAAGGCTGAGAGGCCCTATCCTCATGGAATCCGTCATAAGATGTCTTTTTTCCCTGACTCCTGTCCCTTTTTAAAAATATTTTCATTATTCCTATGTGTGCACATGTCTGTGCATACTAAGTATATGCAAATACTTGAGGAGACATCTGGACCCCCTGGAGCTGGAGTTACAGGTCAGCTGCCTGATGTGAGTACTGGGAACCAAACTCAGATCCTTTATAAGAACAGCCAGAGCTCTGAACCTCCAAGTCAGCCCCTGTGGCCATCTTGGCGAAAATGACTGGACAATGCTACAGTCTATCCCGCTCGCTCTCGCTTTCTGGTTTTATCCTTTAAATGTGCTGTACAATGTCCCTTCAGGGTCACAGTTCAGATCCAGAGTCTGTTCTGTGGCCTGATTGATGAGCAGTGGCTTGATTACAATAAATTCTTGTCATCTGCGTTGATCCGAGGTTTGAGTTATATTGAATTTAAGCTAACTCCACAATACAAACTGTGTCTGCTACTCTTCCGTTCGGCACTAGACATCTTGGTTACATGGACTATTGTATTATCTATCATAAGGCTGGTGTTCAAACATATTCTCACTAAGGACAGCTTTATTTCCATCAAAGCAAAAGACCACTAGTAAGGCTACTGTGAAATGCTTTCTATTCACAGGGTGAATCTTGTACTTATCCAATTTAAACGTATTCCCATCTTGTTACAATTGAATGAAACTCCGACTGTGGTTATTTTATTTGGCTTTGACAGTTACGGGGAGGTCACCCCTAATCTACTTTTCTAACTGCTGAACTGGCTTCTTCCCCAGTGGTGTACCCCAAATACTTGTTTCCTGTGGCCATGTGCTGATGGTCCATCTCCTCTCATGGCAGCTTTTCTCCTCCGTTCTCTACCTGCCTACCTCCAGGAATTGTTGTAACCATCTTTACTCAACCAATGGTTTTAAGTTAACAAACATAGTTTTGCGCAACAAAAGCTGGTATATGTGATAATTAGACCTCATCTCGAGGCAACGAGACCTTAGACTATGGAATTTAGCATTACCTAGCAACACAGGCCAAACCTCACAGAATCTGTTGGATTCTTTGTTCTGGTCTGTCTTCATACATTCACTTCCGTTTGTCTTTTGTCTTTGTTTCCTTTCCTGCTGCTGTGATTAAAAACAAAAAACAAAAACAAAAAAAAACAAAAAAAAAAACATTCTGACAAAAGCAGCTTAAGAGAGGGGCTTGTTTTTTGATTTGCATTTTTAAAAGGATAGACTATGGTACCTGGGAAGATATGGCAGCAAGGAGAAATGGGTTGGTAGTGGGAGGAAGAGGCACAGTCAGGAAAAGATGTGGGCAGGCAGGCAGTGGGACTCACCTAGTTAACATGCCCAATTAAAATTAAACATCTCATCCTAACAGAGGGTTTCCCCTTGTACCTTTATAAACCGCCATTTTCCTATGTGCCATGACTGTCTCCTTTCTAACTGGAGACAGTCCTTTGTCCCCTCTGGGACAAATACCCCTTCCTCCTCTCCCTAGTTCCCTTCCCCTTCTTCCTCTTCCTCTATCTCCTGTCTTTGTCTCTTGTTCCCTGCCCTTTGTACCGCTGGGACAAATAAATCTCCTCTGTGCTGAGAATTTGGCCCTGGAGTTCCTGAGCTGATACTTTTCATCATGTCTCCCAAACTTAAAACATCAAAAAAGTTCCATAACCCTCCCAAACAGCACCACTACTGGGGAGCGGGAGCGTGTGCTCACACAAGTGGGTCTACGGCAGATGCTTCAAGCCTCAGCAGACACATACACAGTTCATTTCAACCTAGCCTGCAGCCCTGGTGTGGCTAAACTGTCCAACCTTGCAGACTTGGGTAGGGGTAGAAAGTGGGATCTGCATGAGATCAGTAAAACAAAGACGCATCCTGAAGCAGAGAGGCTCTGGAACCTGGGCCAGAACGCCTCTTTAATCTAGACCTCTTCAGATTCTGGTAGAATATGCTCATTACTTAGTATCCTCAACATTGACTGTTAGCGTTCTATCTAAACTTCACCCCATAGTTACCTGGCAACAGCCAGGTAGGACTGACCCACTCTAAAAGGGGCTGCTTGCCCCCTCCTCTCGCTCTCTTGTTCTCTTGTTTCTCTCTTGCCCCCTTGGGCTCTTTTCCCTTCCCCCATCCCTTCCCCATTCCCTTCAGCCTCTCTCCACATGTTCATGGCCGGCCTCTACTTCTCTACTTCTCTACTCCCTCTCTCTACCTTTCTCTGCCTCTACTACCCTCTGAACTCCCCTCCCCATGCCCTGAATAAACATTGTGAGGCTGGTCCCTCAGGGCAAAGGGATGCCTCAGCATGGGCCCACTGAGACATCACCTTCCCCTATACCTCCCTCACCACACCTCATAGAACATATTCCCTCTCTCTTTATCTTTTTATAAACACATCACTGCCCAGAGAATCTTCTCTCTGCAGTGGTCAACAATAATGCAGAGACTCATAACTGGGTCAGAGTTATGAGTGTGATAATGTGGCTTGTTGAGTGGCCTGTCATAAATGGGACATCTACATCAACCCCACAAAGGCTCGGGGAATGTTGCAGAAGGGGGCGGGGGAGGGGGCAGAATGAACCTAAGAGCGAATGGATGAGCAAGAGTACTGTGAAGTACTGTGAAGTGCTGTCTTCTGGAAATGACATAGCACTGCACCTACAAATTCATCTGGGCAAGACTGAGCTAGATTGTTCATCAATTAGGAAGCACTAATGGATCTGACAGGTTACCAAGTGAGAATCCTCAAAAGGGGAAGGACAAAATAGGAGGCCCTGGGAGAAGAAAAATGTGGTGGATATCATCCAGACACATTGTATACATATCAATATAGACATGTATTTAAATTGTCAAGAGAAAAACAAAAGGCTTTTAAATTAAAATGTACTACTTAAACATTTAGAATTCAGTGGCATTAGACATATTCACACAGTTGTTCAGCAACCAGAACCCCCCACCTCCATAACTCTCTCACCTTCCTAAACTGAAGCTCTATGTCTGTTCATTTAGCACTAGCTGCTAATCTCTCTCCCCATTCTTGCTCCCAGAATTCTGTGTTCTGTTTCTGTGGTTCTGGTGACTTAGGGATCTTCTGTGTGTAAAATCATGTCATGTGTGTTCTTTTATAGATGTCTGTTACTGAGCATTTTGTCCTCAAAGTTCAACCACACTGAAGCAGGTATCAGAGCTGTCATCCTTCTTAAGGCTGAGTGATATATTGTCACACATACTTAGTACATGCTGTTTAATCTGTTAGGTTAGTAGGTATTTGAGTTGTCTTCATCTTTTAAGTTTTGTGACTAGAGCTGTTCTGAATGCTGGAGAAAGAAGATCCAATGGGGAAGGAAATGGAGCAAGAGGAAGAAGTGGAGGAAGAAATAAAGGAAGAGGTAATGAGAAGGAGATGAAGGAGGAAGAAGGAGGAAAGGAGAGAGAAAGAAGATACGGAGAGATGGTGTGGAGGAAGACACAGAAGAGGAACTGAACAAACAGGAGGAGATAGGAGGGGAAAGGAGAAGATACAGAAGGAGATGGATGTGAAGAGATGAGGAAGAGAAGGAGCAGGCAATGAATGGAGGGGGAAATGGAGGAGGAAATGAGGAAAAGATGAAAGAGATAAAGAAATGGGGCAGGAAGACAGAAGAGGAGGCGAGGAAGGGAGGAGGAGAAAAAGGAGGAGATCAGTAACAATGAATAAACACCAAAAGTCTCAAAAGCACAATAAAGAAAGTAGAAGTTAAGGATGTAGCAATAGGTGGGAAACCTTTTGCAGGAGGGATGAGGCACCTTGTTAGAAATAACTTTTAACTCGAGGCCTGGAGAACGAGAAGGGTTCATTCATCCATGAAGATTTAGAGACGGAAAGCAGAGAACAGTGAACAGATGAGTCAGTACGTGTTAGGGACCCTAGAGGAACGGTCCCAGAGGAACCAGAGGTAGGGTCCCAGAGAAATGGTCTGTGGAGAGAAACACACAAATGCCATTTATAACAGCTAAGCTCCAGGGTTGGCACAAAGACATACTTTGTACATGTGACTGTTGTTGAGACTGGCTTCTGGAATGTGGGAGACAGCACATTATCCTCGAGGGGTGAACTTGAGAAGTCACTTGGACATAGAGGTATGATACAAGCACCTGCTGGAATATTCCACAGCCTGGCTCAGGAAAGTCGTGTTTGTGGAAACAGTAGGCTTAGAGTCATTTTCCTCAGATTCCCTGACCCAGCCCTGGGCTACCCACACCCACCTGTTAGGAAAGCAGCTGGACTTTAGCACTGTTTTTGTATTCTCCCAAAACCCTCAGCCCCAACCCAGGTACCAACCACATAACAACTGACTCTATCTTACAAAACAGCCATGTTTGGGAAAGAAGTAACCAAAAACAAAAAGAAAAAGAGGAAAGAGAAAAGAAAGAAAGAAAGAAAGAAAGAAAGAAAGAAAGAAAGAAAGAAAGAAAGGAAGGAAGAAAGAGAGGAAGAAAGAGAAGAGAAAGAGAAGGCCATTCAAGCCAGGCAGTGGTGGTGCACGCCTTTAATCCCAGCACTATGGAGGCAGAGGCAGGTGGATTTCTGAGTTCGAGGCCAGCCTGGTCTACAGAGTGAGTTCCAGGACAGCCAGGGCTACTCGGGGAAACCCTGTCTCGAAAAACCCAAACCCCCGCCCCCCACCCAAAAAAAAAAGAAAGAAAGCCATTCAAAATACTTTAAGGGCTGGGGAGATAGAGAGATGAGATAGATGGGTAAACAGATTAAATTGATGGACAATTTAGTAGAAGATGATAGATAGACAGACAGACAGACAGACAGACGGATGGATGAATGGTGGATGAATGGACAGACAAACAGACAGGTATTTACAACTGTAGGTAACTAACACATCTACCCTAGACCTCTCTAGACACCCAGGTTCATAGCTATCTGGTAGCTGCTTTTCTACTCTTGTCTGGGTCCATGTCTCTAGCTATACTTTTGAGTGTTGGCCCTATACCCCCATGATCATGACCAAGCAGCTTAATATCTTCAAACTCTAATCTCACCTCTGCCCTCACCGTCTCATCTCCTGCTAACTGAGCTTGACCTTGCTCCTCCTCCCTCCTCATAGCACCTTCACAGCTTTGGGTGTCCCTGAACACACTCTATTCCAAGACCCTTTTGCTTTATCAGGAGCCATACTTGAAGCTTCAGAGAATTAAAGTAGGGGCAGTGTTCTCTATTTTTTTTTATATTTATTGTCATCTTTTTAAAAGATTTATTTTATTTTATTTATATGTGTCTGTGTTTGAGGATGTGTACTGTGTATGAGCCAGTGTCCACGGAGGCCAGAATGGGACATCAGATCCCTTGGAACTGGCTACAGATGGTGGTCAGCCTCCTGAGGTTTGTACTGAGCCCCAAGCTTTGCTCTTATCAGCAGCCCTTCAACCCTCACTGGCAAATTCACTTGCATTCCTTCCTGACAGCAGAACCCAACTTCTTCCAATGTAGACTGGAGGCTGCGGTTCTCTTGCCATCTTCCGGGCCTTCAGACTGAAAGAAGCTTATAGACTGAACAACTACTGAGTTCTCAGCTTCTCCAGCATTAAGGCCTGTGTCATGTTAGCCAGTCTAATCCATTTTTAATATATACACATTCCATCCACTCTGTTCCCCTAGAGAACTTTATTAATCCATAACTCAAGTGTGAAAAAATAAAATTATTTTCCCTAAATGGGATAAAGACAATACATAAAAATAAAACTGGAGGAAGACTTAGAGACTAGCAGAAAGACAGAGACCCCTGAAGGGGTACTTCTGAGCAGAGACAGCATTCCAGAAAAGCCGCAAATGCTCCCAGGTAACACTTACACATATGTCCAGGTCACTAAGATAGCCAGGCCCCTAGTACAGTCCTGGATTTTGAGAACTCACTCTTGCAGGCAGATGGCTGGATCCTGAGTCCGTGAGAACCTTGCAAGAGAAACCTTCACATCGGTGGCCTGGCATGTCCCTGAACACCATGCCCTTCCTTCAGAGTTCCCAGAGTCCCTGGCACACACAGAGGAAAAGGAAGACCGTCAATGGAGGTCATCCTTGGGAACTAACTGCTGGGGTGGAGACCTACAGAGACCTTTCCAGAAAGACCAGAGAAGTGGCTGGAAAATTCCAGGTTCAGGAAACGAAAATGTCAGGAAGTGGGTAGAGGAGTTACCCTCAGAGGACGGTGGGAATTGAAGCCAGTGGGTCCAAATTGCTGACCCTAGAAAATATGTCCCCACCTTGACTATGTCCTTGGGTAATCAGGCAGAGAGCCAGATTAACATGAGAGCCAATAAGGCAGGCATCACAGCCTTACTCCTCGTACCTCACAGACACACAGAATCTGGCTCGCACTGCCTTATACAGCCAAGGCTGGCCTTGGATTTCTGATCCTTTTGCCTTCCCCTCCTGAGAGCTAGGATGACAGTTTATGCACTGCTTCATGTATAACCCCAGGGCCTTGAGCAGGCTAGGTAAGCCCACCAATGGAGCGACATCCCCAACCCCTTACTGTCTGATGAGTATCTGTGTGTTCTGCCCTCTTTTCTCCTTCCTACATCTAGACCACTGCCCTGTCCCCTATATTACAGTAAGTAATGCCATTGCTGGAGCTTTTAGGACATAAGCCTGGGCTCTGGCAATCCCCAAAGGATGATCGTCTCAGCTACCCGTGCCCAGGACTCCAACTAAAGAGAGAAGCAAGGGGTGGAAAGATGGCGTAATCATAAAGTACTTGCCTTGCAAGTATGAGGACCTGGGTTTCGTTCCCCAGAAACCACATCGAAATGGGCCATGGGTGTACACTTGTACTCCTAAGGCTGGGGATGCAGAGGCAGGAGGATTCCTAGGCCTGCTAGTACCAGCCAGCATAGCCTAACTGCTGAGACCCGCAAGTGATAACTTGTTTCAAAAGAGATGAACAACCTTCCTAAGGGTGAGGATGACACCGGAAGTTGTCTTCCAGTCCCCCCACCTTCCCCTCACACACGTACACAGGGGAGGAGCAAAAGGAACAGCAGAGAAAGGAGATTTAGTCGATAAGAGCACATTGGGAAGAGAAACAAAGAGGACCTGGTCCATTGCTAACCCTCCATCGTCTAGGCTCTAGACTCCTGCAAGGTTTAAGGAGTTATCAGAAATGAGTGTAATCTGGGTGGAGGAGATGACTTAGTGGGTAAAGGTGCTTGCAGCAAAAGCCTGATGACGTGCACACATTCCCCAGAACCCACAGAAAGGCAGTTGTAGAGAACCAACTCTACAAATTGTCTCTGACCACCACCCCTCACCATAAGCACACAAATAATAAGAAAAAAGATTCCCTAGAAGCATGTGAGTCTCTTCTTGTGAGGCCAGCTCCCCTCTGGCTCTACCAAGGCTTCAGCCTTCTTTCTTCAGTGTGGGATTCCTGATAAAATTGTACTTCTCTGTGTCTGTGTTCCAGTACTCGGATAGTATCAGCATCTCTCTTTAAAATACCTTCTCTCTTGCCAGGACAGTTACTGTGTCACCTCCCGAACATCCCAGCATCACATCATCACAGCATCCCAGCATCCTAGTATCCCAGCATTGCAGCATCCCAACATCCAAATATCCCAGCACTCCAGCATCCCAGCATCACAGCATCCCAGCACCCCAGAATCCAGGAGTCCACTATCTTTCTTTCCATTCTCCACATGCCTAGCCAGAGAAAGCTTTCGAATACAAAACCCCAACTTGGGCATCTCTCCTCAAAAATCCTCCCAAGGCTCCCTATTTCCTTAGGGGTACAAACCTAAAGTACTGGGCTAGAGATACTGTGAACTTGATCTCTCTTTCTCTCTCTCTCTCTTTCCCTCCCTCTCTTTCTCACTGTGTGTCTGTCTGTCTCTCTATTTCTTTTTCTGTCTCTGTCTCTCCGTCTCTGTCTCTCTGTCTCTGTCTGTCTCTGTCTCTATCTCCGTCTGTCTCTCTCGTGTCCCCACTCCAAAATGGCCTTTCCATCTCTCCACTTCCCCCAATAAACATCTTGCACTAGATCTGTTTCATGATGTGATCAATTAGCACCACACCTTGCCCCAACCCACCAAGACCCTGTAAATGTGGCTCAGTTTTGTAAATAGAGTGCTTGCCTATCCCTGAGTTCTGCATCCAGCACCACGTAAACCAGGTATAGTGGTACATAGCTAGCTATTGTCCCAGTGTGCTTTCTGTTACTGCTAAACACCACGATCAAAGCAACATGGGAAGGAAAGAGGTTGGTTGACTTATACTTCCAGGACAGAGTCTATCCCCCGAGGGAAATCGGGGCAGGAGTTTGGAGCAGAAACCATGGAGGAACACTGCTTCCTGGCTTGCTTCCTTTGACTTGCTCAGCTAGATTTCATATGCAGACTAAGACCTCTTGCCTAGAGAAAATGCCTCATATTCCCACAGAACAATTTGATAGAGGCAATTCCCAGTTGAGACTCACTCAACTGAACTGTGTCAAGTTGACAGCAGAAGCTAACAGAGATCTGTTATTCCAGCACTTGGCAGGTGGAGACAAGATCAGGAGTTCACAGTAATCTTTAGCTGCAAAGTGAATTCAAAAAGACCTGGGCTAGGATGATAGTAGTAGTAGTAGAAGTAGTAGTAGTAGTAGTAGTAGTAGTAGTAGTAGTAGTAGTAGTAGTAGCAGCAGCTGCTGCTGCTGCTATTGTTGTTAGTATTCTATCTAAACTCCACCCCACAGTTACCTGGCAATAGCCAGGTAAGCCTGACCCACTATAAAAGGGAATGCTTGCCCCCCCCCCCCCCCCTTGCTCTCTTGCCTTCCTGCTCCTGCTCTGTCCCCTCATCTCTTCCCCCATCTCTCCCCATTCCCTTCCCCCCACCTCTCTCCACATGCTCACAGCTGGCCTCTACTCCTCTACTTTCTCTCTCTCTCTTTCTCTCTCTCTCACTCTCTTTCTCTCTCCCCACCCCCACTCCCACCTCTCCTCCCATCTCCCTGTTTGCATGGCAATTTCCCTAGCCCAGTTCCTTGGTATCGAGAATCTGCCTGAGAGCTGCCTCCCCCCCCCCCCCCCCATAAACCTGCTTTCATACTTTCAGTTTGGTTACAATTGGCTTATTTCATCAGTGGAGAAAAACCTATTGTCTTGTTGTTGTTACTCTGATCACACTAACAAAGGAAAAATAATTTGGCAGGCAACTTCTTTGAGGAAGAAAAAGAATAAAAGGTATACCAGAACCCATACAGGAAGAAAACAAAACAAAACAAAAAAAAATAATAATGACTGGGCAACTTGCTTTAATTAGGATGTGAAATAGAAAATCCCTGGGTCAGATTGAACAGTGCGTGGTAATTTCTTGCCTCCAAGAGAGCAGCTGAGACCCAAAGGAGAATGACTTTCCCAACACAGCACATTAGGAACAACTTCTTTGTTTCCTCCTCTCCAGACACCCTCTACTTCCTGCCTTCCCACATGTCAGTGTCGCCTTCACAGTCTGTAGGGCTGGCCCTTTGCAGAGACAACAGCTAAACCAGAGGGCACTCTGTCAGCTTCCTGCATGGGGTTCTGAGAAGGAGCTGAATTCTAAAACCTTTAAGTTAAAAATAAATAAAATCTGCATTTTCTCCCCTTATGGGAGGTTAAGTAAAACAGCTGTCGTGTGTATTAGAGTCTTTGAACTTTACTCTAGATAGAAGCATTCATGGTCCAGGGCTTCTAGGAATTGCCTAGAGGAATAAAGTGGCCACTTGAGCATTGGTAATGACCAAACACTGAGTAAGTGGCTATGACGGATAGGTCTGGGTTGCCTGATCCAAGATAAAAAGACAAGCCACCATTGCAAGATACAGGAAGCAGACTATATTTCAGATTGACACTTGGTTAGTAGAAGATGTCTGATCAAAAGGAAAAAAAAACTATACTGTTTTTCATTTCTTTCCTTTCCTTTTTCTTTTAGATACAAGCACAAGCTTTGGTCTAAAGTAACATCGAGAAAAACATTTTTATCAGCAGAAGCATCTCCCCCTTGGCAACTGCCTTTAAAAGGAGAAAAAGACAGGGCTGGAGAGATGGCTCAGCAGTTAGGAGCACTGACTGCTCTTCCCGAGGTCCTGGGTTCAATTCCCTGCACCCGCATGGCCCTCACAACTGTCTGTAGCTCTAAGATCTGATACCCTCACACAGACATACATGCAGGCAAAATGCCAATACAAATTAAGTAAATAAATAAATAAATATGATTTTTAAAAATGAAAAAGATGTTCCCTTGAATCTGCATGACAAACTACACCCTTTTACTCTAGTATGCCACTAAAGTCATTTTTACATCTTAAAGATGCTGGTAATCCTAAAGATTCCAGAGAACACAGACACGGTTCATCATGGCCAAGTTAATTACAGCAAGCGTTATTATTCATGTGTGAGGGTTGCTTCCTCCTAAGGCAAGGTTTGAGAGTCTGGCCTGAGATGTGAGGAAGACAAGGTTTTTGTGGCTCAGGGGAAAGGAGTTGCCAAATGGGGGATTTGGTGGGTAAAATAGGCGGGACTACAGGAGCAGAACCTAAGCATAACAAGTTAGTCATGAAGACCTCCTGAAACAGAGACATGGTTGCAAGATGGTTGTAACAAGGTAGCCATAACAACAGGTAGTCATAACAACAGGTAGTCAATCATAATAAACTTTTGAAACAAAGTATGCTTGTTGTTCCTGGAACCCACAATATAGAACCATTTGTAGTTAAGGTTATGGGGGTGGGGCATAGCCCAATCCTTGAGAAACAGAGGTTTAATCATAAACAGGAATAAACCTTGTATCCATTTTAACTGTATGCTAAGCTATTTTCTGGCATGCTCAGTTAAAATGCACCTGCAGATTTACAAATGTATTTATTTACTTAATGCATGCAAGTATTTTGCCCACAGGTTTGTATTTGTATTTTGTGTGTACCTGGTGCCTATGGAGATCAGAAGAAGACATCCAATCCCCTGGAACTGGAGTTACAGGTGGTTGAGAGCTGCTATATGGGTGTTGAGAGTCAAGTCTGGGTCCTCTGCAAGAGCAAAAAGTGCTGCTAACCACTGAGTGATCCTTCTAGCCTCTAAACTGAGTATTTTAATGATGTATTAAGAGGCCTGATACTTCCTTATAAACTTGATGGCTCTAAACATGCTAAAACCTACTTAAAACAATTACT
>JADRCD010172851.1:0-10406 GCA_019843815.1 Montemys delectorum | reverse complement strand
CTGCAGTCCTGTGACTCCCCTGCACTTCCTGGGGCCTATGCCTCCCATCTGGTCCTGCCCTAGCAAGACCCCAGAGAAAAAATGGCGGATCTCACCTGAGTCCTTGGGCTAAAGCCGGCCTTGGGGGAAGTCCTCCCCTAGCAGGCAGGGGGCAGAGATGTTCTCTGATCCAGCTCTGTCCCTCGGAAGCTGAGAGGCTCCTGTCTCTGCAGTCCTGCGACTCCCCTGCACTTCCTGATGCCTATGCCTCCCGGCTGGTCCCGCCTGATTCCTGGGGTTAAAGCCTGCTCAGGATGCAGGCCTTCTTCTCGCAGGGAGGGGGCAGAGATCTTCGCTGATCCAGCTCTGTCCCTCGGAAGCTGAGAGACTCCTATTCATGTCCTTCTTAAGTTCCTCTATCAGCATTGTGAGATGTGTCTTTAGATCCAAATCTTGCTTTTCTGGTGTTTTGCGATATCCAGGGCTTGCTGAGGTGGGAGTACTAGGTTCTGGTGAAGCCAAGCAGTCTTGGTTTCTGTTGGTAGGTTTCTTGCGTTTGTTTTTTGCCATCTCTTGATCTCTGGTGTTAGAAGTTCTTGGTGTCTTAGAGCTTGACCTTTCCTTGCTGCCCTGCAACTCCCCTTCCACTCTTGAGGTCTTTGCCTCCCAGCTGGTCTGGCCTGAGTCCTTGGGCTGATGTCTGCCCTGGAGGGAAGCTCTCCGCTAGCAGGCAGGGGGCAGTGGTGGTTGCTGATCCAGCACTGTCACTCGGAAGCTGAGAGGCTCCTGTCCCTGCCGTCCTGCGACTCCCCTGCACTTCCTGAGGCCTATGCCTCCTGGCTGGTCCCGCCTGATTCCTGGGGCTGAAGCCTGCCCTGTGTCCTTGGGCTGAAGTCCGCCCTGGAGGGAAGCTCTCTCCTAGCAGGGAGGGGGCAGAGATGGTCTCTGATCCAGCTCTGTCCCTCGGAAGCTGAGAGGCTCCTGTCCCTGCAGTCCTGCGGCTACCCTGCAATTCCTGAGGCCTATGCCTCCCAGCTGGTCCTGCCTTAGCAAGACCCCAGAGAGAAAATGGCGATCTCACCTGAGTCCTTGGGCTGAAGTCCGCCCTGGAGGGAAGCTCTCACCTGAGTCCTTGGGCTGAAGCCTGCCCTGGAGGGAAGCTCTCCCCTAGCAGGCAAGGGGCAGAGGTGGTTGCTAATCCAGCTCTGTCACTCTGAAGCTGAGAGGTTCCTGTCCCTGCCGACTTTGGTTTTTCAAGATGGTTTCTCTGTATAGCCCTGGCTGTTCTGGGACTCACTCTGTAGACCAGGATGGCCTTGAACTCACAAATCTTCCTGCCTCTGCTGCCCAAGTGCTGGGATTAAAGGCATATGCCACCATTGCCACACTTCAGGGGGGATTATTATGATGAAGAAACAACTGTTATTTGTGAAATAACTGGGTAATCACTTACTAGATATCAGTTTGTTTAAAACCACTAAAGTCCTGACAAGACGTTTCTTTGTAAGACATTCGATGATACATTTTTCTTACCTGTGTACCCAATGTGGCAAAATCAGACTTGAAGTAACAGCTCTTCTCATCCTGCACACCTACTTATTCCTGAGGGTCCCAGTGGACCTTATGTGTGGAAAGGGAACAACCCCACACTCCCAGGGGGGAGTATGAAGTAAGATTTATTTGATCCTTTGGTCTAATATCAGAGACTTGTAATGACTGGATGAGAAAAATAAACTGACTACATGCCAGAAGCACTCTAGAAACTCCTTAGCCTAGAATCAAGTCCCTGTAGTAAATCTGTTGTTGAGGAGTCAGAGGGACAGGACATAGAACAGACCTGCTTGACATGATCAGACCTTGCATGAAGAAGTAGAGACTCTAGGTCACAAAGTTCTTTTATGGGTTCTTGTAAATATATTGTGTACTTCCCCTTAATATGGGATCGCTCATGCCTGGAGAACCCTGACAGAGACTCTGGGGCCAGTGCAGTAAAAAGTTGCTAAGTTACTCTGCTCTTAGGGAAAACACTTAGTGGGGACAAAGCCACAGAATAGGAGTATTACGAAAAAGATCACCCCAGTCCCACATAAGGGCAATGGTAGTGGGGAAGAGCAGATGTAGTGCACAGTTCTCAGTTGATCTTAGCAATAGAGTTAGGGCAGGCTCTCACCTGTGGGTGTTTTTGGTAACTTCAAGCTCTAGTCAGAGACACCAAGAACTTCTAACACCAGAGATCAAGAGATGGCGAAAGGCAAATGCAAGAATCCTACCAACAGAAATCAAGACTGCTTGGCTTCACCGGAACCTAGTACTCCCACCTCAGCAAGCCCTGGATATCCCAAAACACCAGAAAAGCAAGATTTGGATCTAAAAACATATTTCACAATGCTGATAGAGGAACTTAAGAAGGACATGAATAACTTCCTTAAAGAAATACAGGAGAACACAGGTAAAGAGGTACAAGCCCTTAAAGAGGAAACAAAAAAATCCCATAAAGAATAATATAAAATACCTCTGTGTAACTCTAACTAAGCAAGTAAAAGATCTGTTTGACAAGAACTTCAAGTCTCTGAAAAGAACCAAATAACCCTATTTAAAAATGGGGCATAGAGCTAAACAAAGAATTCTCTACTGATGAACACCAAATGTCTGAGAAACACCTAAAGAAATGTTCAACATCCTTAGTCATCAGGGAAATGCAAATCAAAACAACTCTGAGATTCCACCTCACACCAGTCAGATTGGCTAGGATAAAAAACTCAGGTGACAGCAGATGCTAGAGTGGTTGTGGAGAAAGAGGAACACTACTTCACTGCTGGTGGGATTGCAAACTGGTGCAACCAGAAACTGGAAACAACCCAGATGTCCCTCAACAGAGGAATGGATACAGAAAGTGTGGTACATCTACACAATGGAGTACTACTCAGCTATTAAAAACAATGAATTTATGAAATTCTTAGGGAAATGGATGGATCTGGAGAGTATCTTCCTGAGTGAGGTAACCCAATCACAAAAGAACACACATGATATACATTCTCTGATAAGTGGTTATTAGCCCAGAAGTTTGGAATACAGGAAGAACGACACACAAACCACAAGAAACCTAAGACGAAGAAAGACCAAAAGGTGGACATTTCATTCCTTCTTAAAACGGGGAACCAAACACACACAGAATGAGTGGCAGAGATTAACTATGAAGAAGAGACTGAAAGAAGGACAAGCATATAGCTATCTCCTAAGAGGCTCTGACAATACCTGACTAATACAGATGTAGAGGCTCACAGCCATTCATTGAACTGAGTACACGGTCCCCAATGAAGGAGTTATAGAATGGTTCTATGGAGCTGAAGGGTTTGTAGCCCCTTAGGACAAACAACAATATGAACTAACTAGTACCCTCAGAGCTCCCAGAGACCCAACCACCAACCAAGGACTATACATGGTGGACTGAATATTTTGGCAATGTGTGTATAGTAGAGGATTGCAAATTCGATCATCCATAGGAGGAATGGACCTCGGCCTTGTGAAGGTTTTGTGCCCCAGTGTACGGGAATGCCAGGGCCAATAAGTGGGAGAGGGTGGGGTGGCAGGCATGAGGAGGTAGGAGGCAAAAGGGGTTTGTTCTTGTTGTTTATGTTTGTTTGTTTGTTTTTTGGAGGAGAACCTAAAAAAAATAAATAAATATATTGTACAAGATATATATATATATATATATATATATATATATATATATATATATATAATCAGAATAGTCAAAACTATTCTCAACAATAAAAGAACTTCTAGGGGAATCACCATCCTGGATCTTAAGTTGTACTACAGAGCAATTGTGATAAAACCTGCATGATATTGATACAGTGACAGGCATGTAGATCAATGGTATTGAATTGATCTAGACCCAGAAATGAACCCACACACCTATGATCACTTGATCTTTGACAAAGGGGCTAAAATCATGTAGTGGATAAAAGATAGCATGGTCAACAAATGGTGCTAGTTTAACTGGAGGTTAGCTTGTGAAATATTGCAAATGATCATTTCTTATCTCCCTGTACAAAGCTCAAGTCCAAGTGGGTCAAGGCCCTCCACATAAAACCAGATACACTGAATCTAATACCAGAGAAAGTGGGGAAAAGCCTTGAACACGTGGACATAGGGGGAAAAGTTCCTGAACAGAACACCAATGGCTTATGCTCTAAGGTCAATAATCAATAAATTGGACATCATAAAATTGCAAACCTTCTGTAAGGCAAAGGACATTGTCAATAGGACACAATGACAACCAATAGATTGGGAGAAGATCTTTACCAATCCTAAATCCAACAGAATGCTAATATCCTATATATAAACAGAAGTCAAGAAGTTAGACTCCAGAAAACCTAATAACCCAATTAAAAAATGGGAACAGAGCTAAACAAAGTATTCTCAACTGAGCAATATCCAATGGCAAAGAAACACCTAAAGAAATGTTCACCATCATTAGTCATAAGGGAAATGGAAATCAAAATGACCCTGAGATTCCACCTCATACCACTCAGAATGTCTAAGATAAAAAAACTCAGGTGACAGTGGATGCTGACAAGGATATGGAGAGAGAGGAACACTCCTTCATTTCAGGGGTGGGGGGATTGGAAGCTGGTACAACCACTCTGGCAATCAATCTGGCTTTTCCTCAGAAAACTGGACACAGTACTACCAGAGGACCCAGCTATACCACCCCTGGGCATATACCCAGAAGATGCTCCAACATGTAATAAGGACACATGCTCCATTATGTTCATAGCAGTCATATTTATAGTAGCCAGAAGCTATAAACAACTTAGACAGTCTGCAACAGAGGAATGGATACAGAAAATGTGATACATTTACACAATTGAATACTACTCAGCTATTAAAACAATGACTTCATTAAATTCACAGGTAAATGTATGGATCTAGAATACATCATCTTGAGTGAGGTAATTCAGTTACAAAAGACCACACATGGTATGTACTCACTGATATGTGGATATTAGGCAAAGAGCATAGAATACTCACAATATGATTCACTGACCATATAAAGCTCAACAGGAAGGAAGAGTAAAGAGTGGATGCTTCACTCTTGCTTGGGAACAAAATAGTCAAGGGCAGTAGGAGATGGGAGGGACTTGTGAGGAAGAGTAGAGGTAGAGGGGAAAAACGGGGGAAGAATCAGGTATAGGAGGAGATAAACAAGATGTACAGAGGGTCAGGAAATTGAACCGTGGTAGGTAGCAATGGGAGTTTGGGAACTGGGGATAGCAGCTAGAAAGTCCCAGATTCCAGGAAAACAAGATCCTCCCATGACCCCACAGGGATGACATTAGCTAAAATACCCCATAAAGTGGATGCTCAACTTGTCAAGACAATATCCAAAGGTTAGACATTCCCCTCCCCCTAACTTTGAGGGATTGGGCCACCGACCCATTTCCAAATTTTAACCCAGAATTGCTCCTATCTAAAGGAAATACAGAGACAAAGAGTGGAGCAGAGACTGATTGAAAAGCCATCCAGAGACTGCCCCATCTGGGGATCCATCTCACATACAGATACCAAAGTGAGACACTATTGCAGATGCCAGAAAGTGCTTGCTGACAGGAGCCTGATACAGTTGCTTCCTGAGGGGCTGTGCCAGATACTGACCAATACAGATGTGGGTGCTGGAAGCCAACCATAGGACTGAGCACAGGGAGCCCAGTGGAGTAGTTAGGGGAAGGACTGAAGGAGCTGAAGGGGCCTTATCTGGAATCAGTGGGAAGGGAGGCTCTTGGAAGGCTTGATTGCTCAGTGTGGAGGAATGCTAAGGCGGTGGGGCAGGAGTGGTAAGTGGTTGGGGGAGTGCCCTCATAGAAGCAGGTTAAGGTGTGATGGGATAGGGGGTTTGCAGAGGGGAAACTGGGAAAGGGGATAACATTTGAAATGCATACAAATAAAATATCCAATTAAAAAAGTTAAATACACACAGATACCACACACACACACACAAACAACAACAACAACAACAACAATAGTAATAAAATAACAAGAAACAACAATCACTGGTCATTGATATATTTCACTATTACTGTGTTTAATTCTCCAATAAAAGTCACACTAATAGAATGGAGGCAAAAATGAGATCCATTTTTCTGCTACATCCAAGAAACACAACAGCAAGTATAGATATCACTTTAGGGTAAAATGTTGGAAAAAGATATTCCAAGCAGGTGGACTTAACAAGCAAGCAGTTATAGACATGCTAATAATTGATAAAACAAACAAACATGAAAACACACACACAAACAGAAACATTGACAAAAAATATCCCTCATACTAAAACTAATCAGAAGAGATAGGAAAGGACAGTACATACTCGTCACAGAAAAAATATCAGAATGATGACATTTCAGTTTAAGCATCTATGCCCCAAACACATGGGTACTCAATTTTATAAAAGCAATACCATTACAGCTTAAATAACATATTGACCCTCATACAATGATACATCAATATCCCACTCTTGCCAATAGACAGGTCATCTGGACAAAAACTAAACACAGAAATGATAGAGCTAAATGGCATTATAAGCCAAATGGATCTAACAGATATTTACAGAACATTCCACTCAAACACAGAAGAATATGCCTTCTCAGTACCTCATGGAACTTTTATCAAAGTTGACCACATATGTGACAGAAAGCAAGTCACAAAAGATACAAGGCAATTTAAAGAATATACTGCATCATATCTGATTACCACAAATTAAAATTGAATATCAACAAAAACAACAGAAATCTTAGAAACTCATAGAAACTTCTCAACTCTATTGCATAAAAATTAGGTCAAGACAGAAATAAGAAAGAAAGAAATTAAAGACTTTCTTGAATTGAATGAAAATGAATACCCAACATATGCAAAGTGAGCGGACACAGATGTGTTCCTAATAGACAAACTCAGCACTAAGTACATTCATTTAAAAAAAAATGAAGAGATCATATACTACTAACTTAACAGCATTGCCTGAAAGCTCTAGAACCACTAAGACATCCCAATTAAATGTTTTTCTTTATGAGAGTTGCTTTGGTCATGGTATCTTCACAGCAATGGAAACCCTAAATAAAACATAAGTTGGTACCAGGGACTGTGGTATTGTTATGATATGCTTTTGGTTGGAGGAATGTAGAACTTGGGACTTTGGATTTGGAAAGCAGTTGAATGCTTTAGTGGGGCTTAATGGACCATCCTAGTCAGAATGTGGAAGACACTGATGCTGAGAGTGATTTGAATTGTTGAAGCTTAGCTTTAGAGGTCTTAGAGGACAGTTTTAGTATGCTGCCTACAGACTGTTTTTGTGATATTTTGGTGAAGATTGTATCTGCTTTTTTCCCTTGTCTGAAGAGTCACCCTGAGACTCAGGTGAAGAGACTGAGGTTAATTGACAAAGAAGGATGCAAACAACAAAGTTTTGACTCTGTGCTGTGGTTTACTCTCATGAGTAGCATTTTTATAAAACATAACAAGCTTAGAAAATAAAAATACAAAATATATGGCTCAAAGAATGAAGGGGTACCTGTAAGTATAATGGAGCCAAATCCTGTATTCAAGGAGATAAACAGATTAAGGGAGTGATGACGTTGAGGCAAGACCACACCAAGCTATGCTTATTGTTTATGCTTTTGTAGTTGAGCAAAGGATAGTTTTATCTAGGCATTATTATTCCTTGGTTATTGTTTTCATTTGAATTTTTAATCTGAAAAAACTATAATCCAGAAATGGAGACTACAACTGTGATCCAGAACATGAATAACACAAGCTTTTGATTCAGATCTTGAGGAATAGTGGCCATGAAAAGCTTGGGCTCCAGTATGGAAAATCCCACATTTAATCCTAGGAGAAAGAGGCAAGCTGATCTCTGAGTTAAAGGCCAGCCTGGTACAGATAAATTTCCAAGTAGAGAAAACTTAGGTAATCATAAAATGAAGGAGACAGAGCATGCAGAGTTCAAGGTGAGTCTAACTGAGTAAATTCCAGGACAGTCAAGGTTAGGCAGTGAAGGAATTAGAAAACAGAAAGCTGTTGATGATGTAATAAAACAAAGGGGGAATATTCTAGCCCCAGCAAGGAGTAGAAGTCAGCAGCTTTGGATAGGTGGCCCTAGATTTAGAGTTAAGAGTAGAAGGATTACAGGGACAACTAATGCTAATTAGCTAGAGCTAAGAAACTAGCAATCATTAAGAAGGGACCAGCATCACTGAGGTGAAATCTTCTGGGAAGTGTTTTCTGAGAGAACAAAGAAGTTGTGTTCCAGAGATAGCCAAGGTTATACCTTGTGCTGCAGCTGTACATGGCAATATGTAAGAATCATTCAGATATAAATGGTTTTGAAGGCATCAGGAGGTCATGGAGAGCAGTTGAGGCTTGTCACTGTGAGAGGCCAGGGAAGGCCACTGGTGAAGGTAGAGCCTCAGTTGTAATTGATGGCCCAGAACTGAAGGGGTCATGCAAAGAAGTTGAGCCATGGCATCATGAACGGAGCCTAGGAAAGGCTATTGGTGAAGCTTCATTGTTATGGGAGACTCCAGCATATTAGAAATCCTAGTACTATGAGATGACCACCAAGAACACAATAGCAGCACTGGAATAGAGTTAACCAGGGCCTATAGTGCTACAGAGCACAGAGCTGGGGAAGTGACCTAAGCCCCTTGGAGGAGGCCAGAAGATCATGTGTGGATCCCAGATACTGGAACAAGAAGCTGTAAAGGTGAAGTTGCTTTGGATACCCCAAGATGTTAGAGATGCTAGAGCTATGGGATACCAGCTAAGGAAAGCTCTTTACTGGGAGTGGAACCAACCTAAGAGAAAGAAGTTGTTGAAGTCAACAAAGAGGAAATCTGAATACTGTGTTGACATCTGACATAGAGGTTCAGAGTTTGGGGTTTGCCCAGCTATTTTTCTGTCTTTCTTTGTCCAGTATTCCCTGACTATGACATTTTAGAATGGTAATGTATATCCTATGATGTTGGAAATATGTGATTTACTTTTTGTTTTTTATTTTAAAGGGTATTACAGTTAAGAGATTGCATGAATCTCAGAGGAAACTTTGGACTTTTGACTTTTAACATTGTTGACACTATTAAAGACTGTAGAGACTTTTGAGGTGGGACTAAATGTATTTTGCATTATGCTATGACTAGGTATGGCCCCTAAGTGTTGGACCAAGCCTATGGGGGTCAGGGAGTGAAATGTGCTGGTTTTTATATGCATGACCCAGGAAGTGGAACTATTAGGAGGTGTGGCCTTGTTGGAGGATTTGTGTCTTCCTCTTCCTAGCTGCCTGGAATATAGTCTTCTTCCAGGCTGCCTTTAGATCAACATGTAGAACTACCAGCTTCTTCTCTAGCATTGTATCTGCCTGGATGCTGTCATGCTTTCTGTCATGATGATAATCAACTGAACCTCTGAAATTGTAAGCTGTCTCCAATTAAACATTTCCCTTTATAAGAGTTGCCATGGTCATAGTGTGTTTTTACACTAATGGAAACCCTAACTAAGACAGAAGTACTCTTCAGATAGATCAACAATATATGCAATGTAGCTGCCTTCTGCCATTGTTCTAAGAATTTTTTTCGAGGCTACATTCAAAAGGACTGATTCAAAATGGAATAAACAGAGGGATACCCTCAGAAAATGACCTTACCTAATTATGCTTCCAACTTTTGAAAGGAAAAGACCTAAAGAATTTTTTCCTAAAAAGCAATAACAGAAAAAGTACCTGGGAACTCAGAGACCAAGAGACAACATAACTAAAATGACTGATGTTATGTAGGAATCAGTGAAGGTCACCACCAGAGAAAAGCCCAGTCTCTGTAGTGGAGAGGTTTAGGGTAGGAGAGATGAGAAGTGATGATAGGAGTCACAAGTACTGAGTGAGACTTGTCCTGGGTTTCTTTGGGATCTGACACAAAGAGCAGAGCCATATAAGCCTTTTGATATCAGACATGGACCTACAGGATTTACAGTTTGTCCTGCTGAGTTGTGGCCTTTCTTTGTTCCAGAATCTCCTCACCCTGTCCCCTTTTCCCCTGTATAGAATAGTAATATATATTCTGTGCCATCATGTATTAGAAGTATGTAGTTTGTTTTTTATTTTATAGGAGATTAAGATTCGATTGTTTTGAGTCTTAGAAGTGATTTTTAATGTTGGACTTTTAGACAGTATTGAGACTAAAAGACTATGGGGACTTTTAGACTAGGACTAAATGAATTTTATATTATATAGTATATAATATAATATAGTATGATATTGTAATTATGGTATGATACTTATATTATGGCTCCTAATGGGGGTAAGGAAGTAGAATTGGCTATTTGAATAGGAATGACTCCTGTGGTGCTCATATGTATGAATTCTTAATCTCAAGTTGGTGGCA
>JADRCD010172849.1:0-10508 GCA_019843815.1 Montemys delectorum | reverse complement strand
TGTGTGTGTGTGTGTGTGTGTGTGTGTGTGTGTGTGTGTGTGTGTGTTTGCAGGTAGATGTGTGCATGGACTTCAGTGGACTTCTGGCATTCTTCCTCCACTTCTACTTTCAATGTATAAACAGTAGAAACAGTCATTATGATGCTTAGGTTTTTCTTTTTCTTTTTAAGATTTATTTATTTTGTAAATACAACAAATTTTGTTGTATGTGTATGTGTGCCTCAGTGTATGTATATACGGAGTGTGGAGTGTATGCACCTGATGCCCAAGAAGGTCGAACAGGGTATCAGCTTCCCTGGGACTGGAGTTACAAGTAATTTCTGCATTGCCATGTGGGTGCTGGGGACTGATATCAGGTCCTTGGCAAGAGCAACCAGTGCTGTTATTCCCTGAGCCATTTCTCCAGCCGCCCCTCCTCTCCCATTAGGATGCTTAGTTTTACAACAATATTTTAGAAAAGACATTTGAGCCCTGCATAGGGAAGAAAATACATTTGAACCAGCCAGCATCCAGCTATCATGTGACCCTGGGTTTTTGTAAGGCCTGGATCTGTGGCTGATTATATCTAGGCTTCCCTGCACATCAAAGGATGGCAGATAGGGCAGGTAAACATAGACGGTGTCTTCGCACACCTGCCTGCAGTGTAGGCACATTTACACCCGCCATCAGCTTCACAGGGAAGAGGAAACCCCCAGAGGTGCTTGGCTGCTCCTGTGAATGACACAGAAACAGGTTAGCAGGCCTGAAGTACACACAGGAAGCCAGGGAGGACTGGTGTCACCAGGGAGGAAAACATCACCCCTCTGAGCCCGTTTTATGCTCTGTTTGTGTAGGATGCTCTCCTGAGCATAGAGTTTTATTTCAGTGTATAGACCTTTCTCCCTTCCACAGTCACAGATTATTCAAAGTCTCCCTCACTTGCCCCTTCTTTTACGTAAGTGTCAGATACCAGAGTGTTGGGAGCCTTTGAATGTGTTCCTTCTTGTTGATCTCATAAAGTTGTTCCCCTCAAGAGACTGTGTACAATACAATAGCAAATGCAAGGCCCAGCCTACCCTGATGGACATGGTAATGCTCGCATATTTAGAAAAGGAATATATCAAAGGTCTGACACCCCCTCTTTGATTTTATAGTTTTAAAAACAATGCTTCAAGTGGCTGGGCTACTTCAGGCTGACCGGCTGTATGTTCTCGAGGATCCTTGTATATCACCACTTTATGGCTTGAGTTACACCCTCTGATGGCTGAAGCCTCACCTATAAATCTACGCCACCATTGATTGGCTCTCTTTCTGTGGAGAGAAGAGGAGTTGAAACATGCCTCACAGGTCACTAATTCTTTCAACCCTTGAGGAACTGGAAGCCAAGGTGGTAGGGAGTTCTAACCAGTAGGCTCACCCAAACCCACGGTTACTCTGTCTGAGCTTGCATGCGTTCTTCCCTGGAGCCGTTTCAAAGAACAGATTCTTAGCCAAATCATGACATTTTTTTCACCCCCCCCCCAAACATGTTCACATTTCCTACCAGAGTTAAGTGTTGAACTGCTTTGAAGGCTAGATTTGAGCTCCATGTTTAAGCTCGAATATTAATGTAAATGCCGAGAGTTCTGCCATTGAAGGGGATGTTACTTGAGCCTGTTTTAAAGCAGTCGGTGTTCCATACCCAAGAGTTTGGAAAAGCACAGCCTAGGAGGCAAAGCCAAGCTAGGCCTTGCCCTGTGAGGTGGGGCTCTAGCCAGAGGACCCTGTGGAATTGGAGCAGATCATTAGGCTGGGAGGGACAGGAAAAGGAAGCTTCCAGGGAGAGAAGAATGAGGGTCATTGGGCCAGGGCCCGGGAGGGGTGCATTAATTGTACTTTGAATGCAGGGAGGGGTACAAGGTCAAGGGCTGGGTCAGGTTGGCTGGGCAGGGTAAGGGAAGGGGAAAATGCTGTGTGGGCTTGGGAGAAGATGGAAAAATCAACCAGATAGATGTGGGAAAGGAGGGAACAGAAATATTCTGGGTCTGTGCTGTGTGATTGTGGGCTCTACCAACGCCTGGGTGAGAAGTGTGTAGACTGAGTCTGTCTGGTGGAACCACCACAGACCTAGTCTGTCCTCTCATTCATCTGGTACAGTGCCCTGTTGCTCCAAGTGCCAACCTGCTCCCAAGAGTCCCCTGGGCACATTGATTGGCCCTGAGAAAATCCTTGCTTCTCAAATGACTGCACCCATGTACAGGTGAAGGACCTGAAAGTGCATGTTGAGTGGGGACTCCCCTTGACCTTTGCCATTCAGTACCCTCAGTACCCACCCCTTTCGTGCGTGTGTCTGTACATGGACGCACATGTGTTTTTGCAGGTGAGTGTCAGTATGGAGAGGTCAGAGGACAACCTTAGGGGCCTTTCCACCTTTGTTTTATGTGACGAGGTCTCTTACAGGCCTTCCTGATCTTTTAATGTAGGTTTCTGGCATGGGACCCAGATCTCCATGCTTGAAAGGTGAGCACTTTACCTACTGACCTCCTCTCCTCCTTTATCTATCCACCCACCCATCTCTTTATCCTTCCTTCCTTCCTTCCTTCCTTCCTTCCTTCCTTCACCCCCCCCCCCCTTTTTTTCTTTAATACAGCTATTCTGTGTTATTTAGTTTGGCATCAAACTTTGATCTACCTCCTTCTTCAGCCGCTGTAGAGTTCTGAAGTTCAAGTATGCACCACTATGTCTGGCAGGACCTTTGCTGGGTCATGTAACATTTCAGAGTAAAGCCAGAATTAATACTCAGGAAAAGGAATAAGGACCAAGGAGTGGGTAAGAGGTTTGAATTCCTGAGTTAGGTTTGTCATCTTAGGGTGGTTTGGGGGAAAGTTGGTCTCTGCCTTTAGGAAGTGACAACTTGGAATAAAGGGTAAGTTTCTATTAATCGAAGGCTAAGCAAGTAGAAAATTCATTTAGTTGAATAAATATTCAGACCAGGAAATCTGACCATGGAGATGAGGTGGATTGGGAATGGAGTTCCTACTTCCCTGTTTGTTTGCTTTGGTGACCCTAGCAAGTTACTTTGTCTCTGGGAACCTCAAGTTTTTCTGTCTGGAAAGTGGCCAGAGTCCTGGTGAGACTGGGAAGCAGGAAGCCAGTTGCATGGTTCCATGCAGCTAATATGTGAGCACGAAGTCTTTGTGTCAGCTCTCATTAGAGAGGAACTGTAATACCCACCGCTGAAACCTAGGTGGACCACGTGGCTCTTTTCTGGGCACACATAGCCTAGCACTTGGCTTCTTGTTCTTTATGACGATTTCCCACCCGTCAGCTAATGAATTGGCACTGGGTTTTCTCTTACTAGAGATTTGTTCTGTCATTTAGGAGCTTGTGTGCTCATTTGTGTTCCCCACCCCCTTTCTCCCTGGCTTGCCTCAGCTACTTGTAGGCCTGGGGCACTATTCTGCCACTTCTCTGGAAACTTTCTCCTACCTGGCTTCTGAAGGTTTTGTAGGAAAGATGAAAATGGCCCTGAGAAGCCTGGAGAGGTGACTCCCATAGGGAAAACCTGTTGGCCCAGTGGGTGTCCACGGGTGCCTTTCCAGTGCTGGGGTGGCAGAGGCTGCTCTGTTGCTCTGAAGGCAGCCTGGCCAGTGACTTGTGTAGTAGTAGTCCCCTATGGCTACTCTAGTAGTCCCAGCAACATCACATGGCTGTCTCCCCACAGCTGAAGAGCTTGGGTGACAGACAGGCGCCATATGGCAGAGTTGTAAGCCTTATTTTCAAGGTGGCAGAGTGAGAGGCTTCCTCTGGTCATTTCTCTGGAATCTGAAGAGGTGGCTGCATCTCTTAGAGATGAGACTGGGAGCTTGAAATACAGAAGACCCTGAGATTAAACATTAAAAATTTAATGTCATTTTAAAATGAAAGCAAATTCAGTAAGCAGCCAGATAATTTCCAGAATAAATGGCAAAGGATTAACACTGTGATAAGCAGCATGTAGTCAGATGAGTCCTGCTTTTTATTTTTTTTCCCCTTGAACTTGGGATCCCTGCATATCATAGACAAGCATCAGAGCCCAAGATTCAAATCTGTTACTGAATCCTTTCCAGAAAAGCGGGGAAAAGCTACCAATTTGTCATCTGTTACACAATTTTGTAACCTTTCTTTTTCTGATATTTTTGTACTATTATTCACTCGGCTCACAGTACTGCGCCAGATTTGCGCCTGCTCATTTTACGATGTGTGCGTGGCTGTGGTCTGTATTTTACAAGGAAGGACTGTGGGCTTAAGCTAGCAAGACCAGGATGGCACATGCAGCAACGGCTTCCAGTCAGGTTTTCCATGGCCACGGTGTGGTGTGGCCTGGCTATTTTAGGGTCCGAGTTGAACTGTTTCACTCCCAGGGTGGTCTGCTGAGAAAAGCTGGGTCAGTTCATCAGGGCAAGCTCAGCAAGGCTGTCTTGGTAGAGGGAAAAAAAGTCTACATTTCCCTAGATGGCAGGATTTGCAGCATCCGAAGTAGTTGGGAGAGGATCTGAATTTTGTTTTTCACTGGATATGCAAATCTGTTGGAGGGATGCTGGTAACCAGTGTGTCTTGAGGCTTTGGAGTGAGTTTGGCTTTGTTCTAGAAAGTAAGCACAGATGCCATCAGCCAGGTAAGTGGGATGCAAGGCACCCAGAGAACCTCAGCTCTCCACAGACAGCGTCCCAAAGACAACGGCGTCCTTGGGAACTCATATTTTGAGGTTTTCACCAAATTTCAGCTCAATATTTAGTTCACACAGACGGAGCATTATGGAACATGTTAATTCTGTTTTTCCATTTTTATACAATGTCTCACAGCCCCCTTTCAAATACAATAGTCTTTCAGGTTTCGCTCCTAAGCATCTCTCTAACTTTCTATTTCCATTTCAATATTTCCTGCCACCCAGACATCAACAGATGGGCAGGAACGATGCAGTACCCCCCTTCTGCTCTGCCTGCTCCCCCCACCCCTGAGTTCTCACACACCCGTGCTGAGTTCCGCCTCGCTGCCTGCTTCTTGGCACAGGCTGGTAGTTCCTGAAATGCTCAGAGAAGACCAGGAAAAAAAAAAGTGTTACTCAGGTGAGCCTGTCCAAGTTTATTTTTTCCCCCTTAAAAAATAATCTCTTGGGACTGGGAGATGGCTCAGTGGGTGACGTGCTTGCTATGCAAGCCGTAGGTCCTGAATTCAGATTCCCAGAACCCGTGTGAGGCTGGACTGCATGCACCTCACACCTCTATAAATCCAGCACTCCTTTCTGAGATGGAGAGAAGATGAAATGCCTTGGTCAGCAAGCCTTGAGTATGCAGAGTCAATAAAGGAGCATTGTCTCAATGAAGTTAGCACGGTATCTTCTGACCAGTACGTGTGAGCTCTGAGTCCTGGGTGTGTCCCTGCACACACACCCAAAGAGTTAGGTAGCTAGCTAGATAGACAGACAGTCACTTGCTGTCCTTTCTATATACTGCCACCTAAAGGGATGATAGCAGGCAGAGTACAGATTCCCCCTTGGCTCTCTTCATTGTTAGTTCCCTTACATATGCCACCTTGGTGTAGTGGTCAGGCCCTTGAGTGATGTTGTAAAGGCCAGCACAGCTCTGATGAAGTCAGAGGACACCCCTAGCTCCTTTCTGGTTTCCTAGCCTCCCTGCCTACCCCCCTCCCTCTCCCCCCCCCCCCTTTTTGCCTTCCCCCCATTACTGCCGCCAGCAGTAACGGAAATAGTGTTAAAAAAAAAAAAAAAAAAAAAAAAAAAACGAAGTCAGCCGACTACTGTCTGCGTGTCGGCACTGGTCCAGGGAGTTTCAAAGGGATATTTTATTGATTCGGTAATTGTGTGGTAGAAGGGACAGCTGAACTGTACCTCAGGGCGGGAAAGCCCCTATTCTCACACACTTCTGTCCCAGCCAGGCTGAGCATGCTCACAGGGCACATGCAAGCTGAAGTGTGTAAAATACCTCTGCCTCCATATGTACCCTTCAAGGTTCTTTTTTCTGTCTGTCTGTGCAGGCCACATCTTGTGACACAGGCTGTCTTTTCTATTTCTGAGTATCTCTCAAGGGCTCTTCTGAAAACCTTACACATGAAAGGTGTGTCAGATGGCAGCTTCCTTTCTGGAGGGCTCTCTGTCAGACCTCTTCATGACATCAAGTCGCAGAGCAGCCTTAGCACAGACTTGTCAGAGTACAGTGGCCCTTTCTCAGCTAATAAGCTGATTGCTTTCCAAACCCGAAGGGGTGGACTGAATTGTTTGGACAAACAATTGAAAATGAGCTGTGTCAACTTTTACCACTGCCATATTTCACACTGGCGTGCATGTCTGGGCTGTTCCTTCAATTGGGTTAGACAGGAAACATTTGGGACAAGGGCATTTTGAAAACCAGTAAGAGACTCAGAGGACCTGACAGAATGTCCTAGCTGGAGGTTAGATGGCCAGGAAACACAGGGCAGCTATCGGAATCGCTTCTTGGTTTGTCTTAGGTAGAGTAGCCACTCCTCTTTCACTATCTCAGTTACTTACTCTCCTGAGGACTTTGCCTCTGGACAGGACAGTCTTCATTGTTTCACAGGAGGAGAGAGGCCATTTCCCTTCTCCTCAGGGCTTGATGCAGGCCATTAGAGTGGGGCTTTAAGAACTGTCTAAATCAGGACAAACATAGCTGCCTTAAACCTTTAGTTACTGTTACTGGGAGGAAAGCCCAGTCTGGCTGGCTTCTAAGCTTTCAGAAACATCTTTACCATCATGTTTTCTGCTTTTCCTTAGTCTTTCCATTGACATGCCTTTCTTTTGCCTTCACTCCTGCCAAAACCCCATGAAGCGTGCATGTCACTCCACTGATACTGGATAATTGGAGGAAATCCTAAGCAGTCCCAGACCCTGCATGTATGTTCTTCTATTAACAGAAGAATCAAATACCAAAAACCATAGATGTATGAATCTAATGATTATAAAAAGAATGGACACTCAATATATTAAGATTTGTTTATTTTTATGTGCATTAGTGTTCTGCCTGCATGTCTGTGCAAGGGTGCCAGAGCCTCTGGAACTGGAGTTACAGATACTTGCGAACTACCATGTGGGTGCTGGGAATTGAACTTGGGTCTCTCTGGAAGAGCAGCTACTGCCCTTAACTGCTGAGCCATCTCTCCAGCCCAGCCTCATGGACATCCAATACATTAGAAGGCAGCGAAAGATAGAAAGGGGTTCCCTCTGGGTGAATGACTGCTTGTCCCAGTAGGCTTCGCCCCTTTATCTTTATTTGAGGCGTCAGAGTTTATACAACCTTGTGTTACATATTTTTAAAAATCCCTCAACAATTTCATATGTGCATGTAATGAATTGAGGTTATTTCCACCCCCCCCCCCATTTCCCTTTCCTTATCCCCCTCCTTCTCTTGTTAGCACCCCATTGCTCTTTCACATCCCCCTCCTATCCAGTTGAATCCCCCCATTCCTTTTTTTCCACCCCCTTCCTTACCCCTCATTGAAACCTTCTCTTCAAAAAACTTCTTTCCCATTTTTATGCCATTTGCTTATTCATTCATTCCCTCCTAGTTAGGGCTCTTTGTATGAACCCAGGGATTACTTTACAGGCACATTGCAAACACTGAAGCAAGTGACTCCAGTGCAGCCAGCAACCCCTCAGGGAGTGGTGGGGCCTCATGAACCTGTCCCTCTCCAGGCTTAGAAGGTGATTTTTATCAGTGATGGATTCCAGGGTGAGCGGGAGGTTACCACCTATAGAGCTGAAAAAGAGCTTTCAAGGCTGAAGGGACAGCAGCTGCAAAGAC
The DNA here is from genome assembly GCA_019843815.1 of Montemys delectorum. Lineage (NCBI taxonomy): Eukaryota > Metazoa > Chordata > Mammalia > Rodentia > Muridae > Montemys > Montemys delectorum. The sequence continues at coordinate 2,733 of JADRCD010172849.1, read as the reverse complement.
CTCGGGGCAGAGTGAGCCTGCGCCTGGGAAACAGTGCCTCTGGCACCCCCACCCCCAATACACACGTATCACAGACTCCGTCTTTCACCAGAACCATCTTTAGTTGGTGCATTAGTTGTTTTTCTCAGCAAGGTGATTACGTCTTGATGGAGCATGCTCAGAGGAGTTTCTTACCTGCACTCACAGTTTCAGAGGGTTCAACCCATGGTCACTTGATTCCAAGTTTCTGGACTCACTGTAGGGCAGAATGTCATTCATGGCAGGCAGGCAGGCAGGCAGGCAGGCGTGTGTAGTGGAGGAGATTCTAAATAGCAGGTAGGTAGCAAAAGAAAGGTGCACAGAAGAGCGGGCCAGGGCAAGGGCAAGCTACAGCTCATAGGGCACACTGCTAATGAGATGGTTTCTCTCCTGAGGTCCCACCTCTTCACTATATTAAATGCCCAAGACTTAGCTGTCTCTGGAGATGTCCTCACAGACATCCTCTGGAGATGGCTCCACATAGCGGCATGCTTCAGTCATTTCTGTCATGTTTGCTAACCCAGTCAAGCTGACACTCAGGCTTCTTCGTTGCACTTGGCTCTGATCTCTACCCCTGTGTGCTAGGCCCATATCAGGCCTTCCAGATAGCACCTCTCTTCTTAGCCTTATATTGAATGTATTGAGTGACTCTTATCTGAATTCTGTACATACAGAGACATTACATAATCCGTTTCTGTTCTCCTTCCCCAGTTCTTCCACAGGGGAGGTTCCCATCTGACAGGAAGTCACAGATTATTTGATACATTTTTTATTTAGGCTACAAGTATACTGTGAACTGAGATTCAAACCTACTGAGTGGTGAAAGATTGGTCACTATTTTCCTGTGACTCCATTCAGATCTGTCTTTGTTTCTACAGCGTCTTGTTTTCAAGATCCTTAGGTCAAAAGCTGGTGTTGGCTCCTGACCTCTTTCAACCTCCTATGATTCTGCAGAGCTGGAAGGATGTGTCACCCACACACTGAAGTTTGCTAGATTTTTTTTTTTTTTTCCAGTCCTCGGCAGGAAAAAATCTGGATGAGCCAGCATGTTGGTCATACCCAGCTGGCCTGTAGACCTCAGTGTTGAACAGGCCACGCTATTGATTGATGTGGTCCAGCAATATGTGGATGGACCAACATGGTTGGGATCTTGTCTATTTGCTTGAGTTTAAACAAGCCCAATTTAATGGCCCTTCATGTTGGATGACTATCCTGGTAGAGCCAAAAAAGTGTGTGTGGGGGCATGTTGAGATATTCATAAAGGCAGGTCTCTTTATTTTTTTTTTAAAGTGGCTTGGCTCCTTTGCCTGAGTGAAGCCTGCCTTGGAGCTCCCCCCCATTTAAAATAAACAAAAGTTGGGTTCCTATGACTGATGAATAGAATCAGTCCTCCTGTCTTCTCATTCCACAGGTACTTAGGAAAAGCTTCCGTTGCCAAGGACTCTGCTTGATGCTGAGGAGGCATTTCCTTCCATACCAGGAGGTACAGTGGCTTCCAGCTTTTAGCAGTTTCCATCAACGTGGCCCCTTGAAACAGGGTCTGAAACCATAGCCCGTGTGAAGAGCAGGAGAAGGAAGACACCACGTAGGTTATTTTCCTGACATTTTCAGTTGTGTATCTTCCCAGCTTATGAATACAATCCTAGAAGAGTACTTTACAAATGTCTGTTTCTTAGCAAAGACAAAGAGCATCATTGCCCTCCTCCTCCAAACGTGCTCCCTCAGTTCTCACTCACTCCTCACATCTTACCTTGGTGCTTCCTCCCTGTCTCCACCCTGGGTGATGTTTAGTGGTGACTTTTTTGTTGTTTTTGTTTTTGTTTTGTTTTGGTTGGTTGGTTTGGTTTTTTGTTTTGGGATTTTGGGTTTTGTTTTGTGTTTTCTGACTGAGCCGTTGGTTCTTGGGAGCAAGGACTGCGTCTTCCACTTGGATCTGACGGCAGTGGGCACCATGTGAGCGTTGTTTTCTGACTCTCAGTTCTGTCTTTCTTCTGTGATGCCAGGCTCCTAGGCCACGTGAAGAAGCCAAACCAAAATCAAGAGTTTAGCATGTTAATGAGGTGTTCAGGAACTTTTGGATGCTGTATCATTGGGCTTAGACAGCTGGTTTTGATTCTTAGGCCTCAAACCCCACCACACTTTCGTGGAAGCCCCTAGCACCCTCGCTCCTGGGTGCTGCTACAGCATGGTGTGGTGTGGTGTGGTGTGGTAAACATGTCCTGAGGCGAGAGTCAGGAGAATCACACATGAAGTCTATTCTACCTGTGTGTGAGGTTTGGGATGAAGGTTTGTAGATGTGATGTGGAAGGCCCCTGTTTCTGCCCATAGTTGAGACATCAAAAGACAGATTTCATCTTCACTAGTACTGGAAGCTCAAATTGAGGATTGAGCCTACTTGACGGCCATAGAAGTGTGACTTCCATTGGCTACCTTCCGGTGTCACTGTCCCTTTGCTGCTGTTGGTTGGAATATCACTGAAGCATCCCTCAGACTGGTTCTTGTTTGTTTCTATTGAGAGCGAGGAACTGTTATAGCAGGGATGTTGTCAATAGAAACATTTTTTTTTTAACCTAATATACCCTTTTAGGTTTGTGGATATTCTTAGCAGCACACACATGACATTGTGTGACTTAAGACAACTACAATGATTAAATCACATAGTATTTTGTACTCAGCTAGTTTATAAGTAGAGGAGGATGGAATATAGTTATATTT
>JADRCD010172842.1:0-23133 GCA_019843815.1 Montemys delectorum | reverse complement strand
AAACAAGAATGTGATTTAATTCTATTTACTTAAAATATGTTTTTAAGTGTTAACAAATTCAGATAAATTGAAATCATTTATCTTTTCTCATCATATACAATAAAACTTAAATCAGTAAAAAAAAAAAAAAAAGAAGACTCAAGTCATATTTGCTATTTGTAAGCATTTGTGTTACTTGCTAACAAGTTATTTATTTGTGATGTAAGCAGTGGCCCTTTACTGTTTCCCAGGGATACCAGAGCGACTCAGCTGTTAACATGTTGCTCCCTAATATTTACCTTTCTGTCAGCCTGTAAGGTTCCCCTGGGATACAGCCACCTGAACAAGGAGGCAATGCTCCAAGCACTTCTTGTTCAAGCGTTCAAGCATAGTTAACATGGAATGATTAGCCAAATTTCTGATATCATTATAAAATATTATGTAAACTATAGTCTTATAAGGTCATATTTATGGACAATTTTCTTTAACAAAATTTTAAGTTATAACATTTTAGTCTTTGCATTTAAAATAACAATGAGAATAAACACATTCATCAAACTAGAAATCTTCATTTGATAATGATAAGCAGCAAGTAGATTTCTGGTTTTTGATTAAATTTCTGATTTTTAGAGATTGATTTTTATTTTTATCTTATTTTGTTTTTCTTTGTTCTAAGAAGGGTCCCACTATGTAACCCTGGCTTGCCTGAAACTCCATATGTTGACCAGGGTCTCCTTGGACTCCCAGGGATCTGCCTCTTCTGCCTCATGAGAGTTTACATAATAAAAAGCTGGAAATATTTTAGTTTCACAGTTTTATTGTTTTCTGGGTCCACTCATCTACTCACTTAATGCTGAAAGTAATTATTCATAAACTTAAAGATGCAGCATTACCTTTGTAGGGGATTTAAAAAACTAGACACAACATGGAGCTTAAGGACTTGGGGAAAACACAGAAAAAAACAGCAGGTTGTAAAGAAACAAGAACTGAGGTTGATCTCAACTCAAAGACATCAGGACAGTCAGCAAGCTACTTTCTGATCATATAGCTTTCCTCTTCTACGATCTCTACTCTGGGCCCTTTAGCCAGAACTCCAGAAATACTCATTTGCAGTAAGTCAGTACCCAAAGGAATAATATGCAGCGCTAAGTGCTATTGCAGCCATCTTTTAACAAGCATTTCAAAGGAAGGGCCTTGATTCCATAATAGAAAACATCACAAAGAGGGAAAACGCTATTGTACTTGATGAGTTTAACAGTATCTCAACTAATAAATTGGCTGTCATCCTTGTCCTGCATAAAGATAAGGAGACAGGGACATGAAGATGCCCTTTTTAGCTTGCCAACTTGCAATTACTTCATGACAGAGCACAGTTTTGCCTTGATTGATGAAGAGCTTCAGGAAGAAGGAGCTTTAAGTGGAAGGATTTTATTAGGTTTTGAAATGACATCTCTAACAGTAGTGCTAAGGGAAAAATAAACATAGAAACATTTTAAGAGTGCAGACCCATATACTGCTTCCCATGTCCTTGCTTTGCCTTGCTTTGCCATTACAAATGGAGAACGACTAAGACTCCCGTGCAGCCTTTCCTGCTTTGCACTTTGATCCAAAATAACATGTGGAATGAGAATAAGAAACCTTTACGACTTCAGTGGATTGCCATAAAATGCTGTTGTTGAACATTAAAGCCTGCAGTAACCTCACCCTCTGAGGTAGAAGAGCACTGGGCTGTGATAAAGAAACGTACATTTTACAGTCCTATCATAATCGCTCAGATCCTCGGCAATCCTTTCTGAGTTGTACGGCGTTTCTGAGTCTGTCCCCTTTGCACTTACGCATTCATATCTCAAGGTATCGGATCGGTTTTACCACCCCATGTTGGGTCAGATCACTGGTCCAGAAAATAAGGCCTCGTGTCTTTTCCCAGGGCCTGAGGTATTAGTTGGATCATCTCCATGCAGCTGGGTCTCCCTCGCCAGTGTTTCAGGCTGCAAAACTGTTGGAGGAAAACAATTTCCATCTGACCCTTGAGGCAATTATTTTCAGGCCTGGAAACCTGAAATTTGTCCAGACTCAGTACCGTTTTCTATTTAAATAGCTATAAATTACTAAAGCCTTGTTTGAAAGTAACAATTTTAAAATCAATGAAGTCTTCTAACATGGGAGAAATGTACATCGTCTCGAAAGCAAAGCAAGACTCCTTTTTCATGTTCTAATTTCTTCTTGGAGTTTGTTTTATGTAAAAATTTATTTTTACCTAATTCTATGAAAAATAATATAAAACTACCATAGGACCGATACTTTGAGACCAGCCAGACATAAAGAATAAAAGAACGTGGCACATTTTAAGGATAAAGCATATTTGTCTTAAGATACGAATAAACGTTATACTTCATCTTGCTAGCATGCAAATAAGAAAATCAAGATGCAAAACTTGTTGTCATATTCCCAGAGTAGTTTTAAAATTGACAAATCTAGTGAGCTAGCTCTGTCTATGGAGATGTCAAAGGCAGAGAAAGACAAGTTTGATTGTAGCCTAGCTTGACAATGCTTACATCTCAGTGTTTCTCCTCAGCTTCTTCCAAGGTTCGGGAGAGTTGGGGCCAGATAACCAAGTCAGTAAGGCCTGTTTGAGACAGCAGGGAGATGAAGGGAACTTGCTAAACAGCATAGCCCCTGTTGGCCCTGTGTGAAATATTGACGGGATGATACTTCTACTGATATAAAAGGGCGTGTTCATGGCAGACACCTGAAATACTCGGGTACCCAAGACAGAAAACTCAACCCTATGGTTCCCTCGGCATCCTAGAGTGTGCTGTGCATCTGCGCCATGGCCGCCATGCACACATTCCTGACAGACAGATAGTTCATAGCCTTCTCACTTGAGAATCTCGATTCCAAACAGGATAAATTTACAAAACATTTGTCAACTTCCAACAGTGAAACAAAGAGAGATTTTATAGCAACATAGATTCCATATAACCTTTTCTAAACTTCCTTGGCCATTTTTTTAAGCAGATTGGCAACTTCATTTTATATTAATCAGGGTTTAGTATTTTATTAATTGTATGCAGCCACAGAATTTAAATCTAGTATCACTGTTGTTATTACTTCACTTTATGTACGGGGAGATCGTTGTTGGGTGGAATTTATTGCAGTCATAAGTTAATCTAATATTCCAACTGCAGACACAGAAAAGAATCACTGAATTGTAATTTCTGTATTATTTTTCTTTGAACACATAGATATTTTTCTACCTACTTCTGTATAGTTAGAAAATAAAACACACAAATGACATTTCACTACCATCCTGAGGGCACTTAGGTATCTGTGGAAAGTAGACAAAGAAACAGATAACTTCCTGTTTGTTTGGGGAACACAGGTTGAGAGAGAAATGGAGATGTCTGCCATCAGAGTGGACACAGAGAAGGCTGGCAAAGCCATGGCATGGCAGGAGAGCAGCAAGGCACGGTGGCGGCCATATTTGAAAAGGAATATAGTATTTTACAATTTGTCATACTTAGCTCTAGAAAACTTTGTGTGTGGAAGTAAATTTCCACATATAAATTTTGCAGAGATTGAAGTAGGGAGATGTTTAAGCAGTTAGCCATTATGGGACTGTGAAAAAATATGAAACATCACAAGGCAGCAAAATTAAAGATAATGATTAAAATAATTTGTCTGATTTCTTTATATCCTAACACCCTGTTTGCCCTACTGTCTTCGTGGTCTAAGGTAGAAGATAATTTTGATAATTTTGCTAAGTGGTCAAGGATATAAGTACTGTTCACAAACTATGATTTTTTATATGTATTTATAATATGTTTCAAAGACTTATAATTATCAGAAAACTAAATGTTTTATTTTCTGGTGGTTGGATGATAATTTCAAATGATAAATATTATTCATCATGGACACTTATATCATGGAGATAATTATCATAGATTCAACTAAAATACCAAGTCTGCTAAAAAATGTCATGATACAAAGTGATTTTTTAAAAACAAATGCCACATTCACATTTAGATAAAATAGTCTGTATGAAAAAATGCCCCTAAGTGTCATTAAAGAAAAATGTGAGTAACACCTTCAATCAATCAAGCAGTCATCAATTAAAAAGCAATAGGAGGTGGGTGCATCTTTAGTTTTCAGAATGTTTCAACATTAAACATATCTAAAGTCAGCCAATATTCTTTAAAATGTGTCATTCAATAACTATGCACTTTAAAAATGAAAAACAGACCCAGAATTTTAGGGTAGGATATGCTGTCCTTCAGAATACACACACACACACACACACACACACACACACACACACACACACATTTATATATAAAGGACAGCATATACTATGCTAATATGTATACCTACCCCCCCAAAAATTATATATATGCATTGTGGTTCACCCTGAGCAGTGGCCAAAGAAAAATTAGCCTGCAGATCCTATTGTGTCCAGAGTATTTAGTGCACTCTTCTCTCTGAATGGATTTCATTGGCATACTAATTAGCAGCTGTAAGAAGTTCTATCTTTCCTCTTTCTGTGATTCCAGTTAAAGGAATGGAGATAGTGAATGGAAACTTGACAGAGGAGTAACTTGAAAGGTTCAAACTGAGTTTGATGAACTCTCTCATCATCTCCCTTCAGATAGGCATCATCTCCAAATACAGCATTCCCATGCAGTGTGCCCTGTCTATCCATCACTCACTAGCAATCTCAGTCAATGATAGAGGGGCATCTTAGATCTTGTGTTCAAGAATCACTAATTTTACCTCATAGTGGGTTCAAAAACACAAAATAGGAATGCTAGATATTCTTGGAGAAGCTATGGAGCAATTCCTTAAGTGGAAAGGAGAAAATTTACAGGTTTAGGAATAAAAGGTAATCACATATGCCCATAAAATATTTTTTTGTGAAGTTGCCAAGAACTATTGTATAACAAGATATTCTGACAGAGACATATCTCCATAGCTTCTACTACAGAATATTGTTGTAGCTGCCTTCTTTTCGATCTGTGACTTTTTTGTTCACATCTCACTTTGTCTACTGTGTAGGTCAAGCTTTCTCATTCTAGTGTACACACAACACAAAGCACACATTTAGAGTGCTTACTGCAGTTTCAGGTGTCCATCAAGGGCATTGGCAGAAGCAGATACCCTGGAGATAAGGAGATAAGGCTACATTTTATGTTCATAATCACATGGGCATTATCCCTGTAAGCTTCACATGTAGGGTTTGTTAACCTATGACTTGTACCACACTGTCTAGCCTTTGGGTGAAGGTCTGTCTCTGAAATGATTTGAATATCCTTACATTGCCTTCTTTAATGTTTCCTCACAAACTTCATATATGATCTGCTATGTGTATCCTCTATCTTTGTGTCTTTCAGCAAGATGAAATGTTTTTAGATGATTAGGGAATGATAATCATTTTATCTCAGTAACTAACACACACAACTCTACTCTCTCCAAACTGCAGACTCTGGAATGCCTCTGCAGCGGTCCTTAGCAAGCCATTAAGTTTTTCCCATTGAGAGCTTGTAAGACCTTTCTATCGACGATTTGATTCCCCCGTTGCATATGTATCACTCCAATGATTAGAAACAAAAGTCAATAAAACGAGTTTCACAGAAGCGACTTCATAACCATCATTTGAGTCCCAGGGAGATTATGAGAATATTGCTCATCTTTACTATCATAGCTGGTGGGTACAAAGGAATGAAAACATTTCAGAATCATTGATTGATAGTCTGAAAGAAATGTGTCAGGATTTTGTCCCATCCTAGCATCCAATGAGCAAGAGAAACGGTTTCTAGTGTGTAGAAAAATAAAACTGTTTTCCTTTCCATTCCCCTCTTCTACTTGTATTCAGTGTGGTTGTTTTTATAATATGTGTGCATTAATACTTCTGACAAAGAGAAGACCAAAAATGATAGTAGCAGAAAATGGGAGTATTTTCTTAAGTGCTACATTTTCCTTGAAAAAAAAAAAGTAATTGCAAAAACAGCCTCGGAGGAGGTTTTGTACATGCATTATTTGTCTTCACTTCCCCCACCCCTGGCTTCTGCAGCCCATTCAAAAGCAGATCCATCGTCAAAGGCATATTTTTCTTTTCAAAAAAAATCTTGGAATAATACTTGCTGTTTTGAAAAGTTTAAAAATCACATTTCCATTAAAGGAGATCAAAAACACAAACACCTAGCACATTTTATTCTCGAATAAATCTGCTTTGTTTACCTTGCAAATTGTAACTTTTTATTCCACTGGATGCTTTTGTTTTTCCCTTTAGAAAATTGAACTTATGGAAACCCATGGTCAAGGAGATGTTAGCCTACACTAATGCTTTGTGTCAGCAGTGAGGAGGAGGGGAGGGGCATCGTCTTCATTATTGGATTATGGTCCCATGTGTCTTGTCAATCAATTATCTTGCAGGTGCAAGTATGTATGCATAGAGGATCGAATTATATATGCATTGTATTGAATTGTTTCCTTCCATGAAATAGTGAGAGGTCAAAGACATCCCCAGGTGGGAGGAAGGATATGTTTATATTATTCTTCTCCATACCCTACCTTGCATAAAGCAGGATCTTGACATCAGCTGTCATGTGCACACAGTAAGGACATCAGCTGTCACGTGCACACAGTAAGGACATCAGCTGTCATGTGCACACAGTAAGGACATCAGCTGGCATGTGCACACAGTAAGGACATCAGCTGGCATGTGCACATAGTAAGGACATCAGCTGTGGTGTGTACAGGTGACCCAACTCTTCATTATCTGGTTGAAGTCTGTTTTCACTGCACTTCCCCTTTCTTCCCCCTGGTGGACATGGCCTTCCCTCTTACCTCTTTACCTGTATGTTTAGTTTACGATCACACAAAATGCAGTCCATGGAATGTACAAAACTGAAGTAGCTGAGTGATAATGTTTTTGCTAAGTTCTAAGCTCTTTAGTTTTTAAGTTCTAAGTTTTCTAAGTTGTAAGGAATTTTCCAGTTCCCCTGTGGGTAGAGGGGTGAACAAAGCAGCTGCCTGAGGATAGAGGGGACAAATAATAATGCCTTTTGTGTTCTTCTGACCTGCTTCATGCAGAATCACATAATGGTGATGGTCATTTTAGTGTTCTAATTTACAGAGAAACACTAGCAGTCATGACCAGAGGTAAGAAGGTTCCGAGAGGAAAGCTACTGTTCAAACTCTGCACGTTTCAAGCTGTTACAGTCAACTCTAAGGATAGTCAGTGGCAGGCATCTCAACTCTAAAGTCCTTTTCTTCATCTTTGGAGATTACATTTGAAAACAGAATACAAAAGAAAACAGTATTTCAGAGTGTCCATGACCTATCAAAGCAGTACAATTCAGTTTTATTACAGATTGAACCATGGTAGCCTTGTGGTTTGTAGCCCCAAATCTGCCATCAGTAAGGTTCTTGAGACCCTTGGACTTAGAGATTTAGATGCTTTACTTGTACCTTATTTAGAAACATTGTTTATGCTTTATTTATTATTATTTCTCAACAATGCAAAACCACTACCTTTGAAGTCAGACATAAAAGCTATGTCCACCTGATTCTGCCTCCATGCTGGCCTCATTTTAACCATCCCAGGTGGACTTTCCTAGTAAAACAAGAAGACGGCAGCAAGCATTTTCTTATCATGGCAGTTAATAATTAAAATGTCCCTGTCAAGAAACAGGACCTGAAAGATATGTTTCTTTACAGCCTTTGAATTATTGGTATAAATCACACCAATCCAATAATTGTCATAGCCCAATGACAAATAAAAAGATTGGCCAACCAATAACAAGAGGAATATAGTACCTCAGATACATCAGGAAAGGATATTTCAGACACGGTCATCTGGCTTTTGCTCCTGTGGTTATTGCTAAGCTGGACTGAGCCAGGTAAAGCCCCAATGATCCTTGCAATTACTATGGGGAAAAAAACAAAACAAGTAGAGGGTTCCTTGACCTCTCCCTTCACTTCTTAGCCAGTCTTCCGGGCCTTTGCACTTAGTTGCTTAAAAAGAGAACAATCTCCAAGCACTAACAAATTCATAATGACCAGCAGTATATGCCCACAGCTGCATCCACTGGAACTGAGGAGTTAGACAGAGAGGAAGAGGGTCTATGCAGAGATAAGTACAAAGGGAACAGTGGGGTTCCTCCTCTTCTGGAATCTAACAACCTCAAAAAGGAAACAAGGAAGGCTTTAGCTCTCCCCCAGAGGTCTGTAAATTATAGCTATGTGTTTACTATCCAGCTGGTGACATCCTCAATTCATCAGAGCACCCCAATCTATCCATTATAAGGTAAGTCTGCTCTCTTGGCTTTTAAAAGAACTTCTATTTTTCTGCAAGTTAAAAAAAGGGAGGGTCATTTCTGCTCCTTCCTCCACACTCCAACTGAAGTATTCAGTTAATCTCCAAAACACACTGATATCTTAAATGTTTCACCACCATGAATAAAAAGTAAAACTCTGCATTATTACATCATCCCACACAATTTTCAACTTATTCTGCTTGGACCCCGCCCATGTATTTTGGAGGTGGGGTGGGTCATTGACTTCAAGTTTGAAGTAGCTCTGAAGTGTAATGTGCCTCTTCCTTTTCTCTGCTTTGGCATCATCGTCATGCAGATATGGATAGGTTCTATATAGAACTCGACTAAGGATTCTTATGATTCAAAAACTGCTTTCACACTCAAATTCAACCTTAATTTTCAACTCCATAGGATCTGTTGAAGGCCATCCTTGACCTAGTTCCGAATGCTTAGCAAGTGTTTGCCCAGGCTTGATGCTACCTTCTCAGACTTCATATTCAATAGTAGAACCTTTCATTTTTTGCTACCAGGCACTTATGAAAACCCTTTTCCTTGGTCGAGTGTATGGTTGAGTGACTTTTCTTTATCCAAACCTTTACTTACAGTGTAATATCTGCTTCAGCCTACTTTCTCTTTGAGATCTCTGCAAATAACATAAATCCTGATCTCCAGACCTTGACCCAAGGAAGCCATACCCTCATCTATAGTGAATTCATGTAGAGATGAATTTAACGTAGAGTCACTGCAAGTAAGTGTGAGTTGATGAGAGTGTTAAAAACAAAAGAAAGGTTTTAAATATGCTTTCATGTTATCATATATATGTGTGTATTTTTATATATGCAGACACATGTATTATGTATATGCATGTTTACCTGTATGTGGACATATACCCATGTGAGTGTAGGTACTCATGGATGCCAGAGGAGAGTGTCAGATCCCTCTAAACCTAGAGAAGCAGATGACTGTGAGCAGTTTAATGTGAGTTCTAGGGACGGAACTGAGAACCTCTTCAAGACAGTATACTCCCTTAACCACTAAGCCAACTACCAGCCCAAGAGACAGCTCTTGCTTTTCTACAGTCTACCTGTCTAAAGGAAAATTGTCTTGAAAGGTTAATTATAAAGCTAGACACTTCAATGTTTAAGGGTATTTAAATAATTTATATTTATATATTACTTTTAAAAATAATTTACCTATCCACTATCTGGAGGTTACTGTCAGATAAGTGGTGTTTTATTGAACAAGATTTGGATAGGAACTTCAGGGAGTTTGCCCATATGATATGTCCAATTTGTGAGACTCAGACCCAGGAGTTCAACTTCCTTGTGCTTGATAAGAAAGCTCTAAGGCCAAGTGTCCAAAACCATGCTTAAAGAACAATCCAAAATCAGTATCAACTTTTTTATATTAATGTTTTGCAATATTAAAAAGATGTGTTGGAATTAAATAGCACATTGATATGTTAATTTTTTTTTAGTAACCACTCATTTAGGCAATATAATGTGGCTCAATTGCACAAACCTGGTACTTCAGATCTAGCCAACCCTTTCCCTGTGCATCTCTGCATATTATTTTGACACCCACATGGGATTCTAGCCTCATCATTTTCTATATCACCAATAACTGATCTGAAAACACAATTTATTTTATACTTTAATATAAACTTCCTCAATATTCAGTGACAGGATTCAAATTTAGAGATATAAATGAAAACTTTTATTTTAATAAAAACTCAATTATCTGCTTGTGCGGGAAGTTACCTTCAGAATGCGAACTCTGACAGGAGGGCACAGATCTTGACTTTTTGATTAATTTTTACTGATTTCCCAATATAGACATCCACATTTGGGACCTGGAAGACTCCATAAATATTTCAGTAACTAAATGATTGACTCAATCCCAACATGGGAGAAATATTTTTCTTTAAACTAATTTAGGTGTTTTGCGTGCCATTTAAGGGCTACTCTCAGTTAATTTTCATGAAGTAGTTTAGCTTATGTTGTACGTAGGCATGTGTGCATGCATGCATGTGTGTATGTGTGTGTGAGTCTGTGTGTATGTATGCATGTGCATGCATGTCTGTATGTGTGCGTGCATGTCTTAATTCTACTATGTGGGTACAGAAATGTACATATTTCTGCTTTCTGAGAATGTATATATTTGCATAATAATATAATGAGTAGATGAATGTAAGCAGCAAAGCTTTAGCTTATGCTCAGACTCTTCTACATGCAGGCATTTCAGATAAAGAGAGAAGTGAAGTCATGATCTTATACCCAGAAAGCAAATTTCCCACCTGAAACTTAACTGGGTGCAACATTTGAATCTTATCCCACCCTACTAGGTGGTGGATAAAACTTTGCCAGTGCATGGCATCTATAACACAATCCTATTCTTCTCAAAAGCCAACTGAATTTCTCAATCCCATGTTCCAGTTGCCAGTCTTCTTAGAATCCCATGTAACACATTTTACTGTGAGGCGTGAACTACTGATTGTGTACCTCAGGAAACACTAGTAGAGCGACTCCTGTTATTGGGGGAACCTAACAGGTAATACTGTAATTAAAGACAATTTTAATTGTATTCTCAGGTTTCCAAATCCTCAGTCTCCAGAAAACTTCTATTGTCACCTCATTCCAGGTTTACTTTTAATATTCTTGAATTCAAAGGAGACTCTATTTCACAGACAACAGAGAAAAAAGACACACACAAACAGGCGTATGATCTTCAACACTGTAAGAGGAGTAATCATGGTAGTTTAAACCCTTTCTTCCAATCTTCATTTCTACTGAGATGCTACCAAATGGACTCAAGCCTTAGCTAGCTCCCTTGTAGCTCTTTTAAGTAGTTTGTAAACATAACAACAGTGTCAAGACCCAATCCTCAGTCCTGAGCTCTATTTCTTACCTGTTTCCTATGATGGATTATTCAGTGAAAAAGTCATTCTCTGGAAAAAATGTTATTTCTCACCAATTTTGTTGTCCATAAGGATTATGCTTGTCTGAGAAGCTATTGTGCAGCTCTGTCCATTTTCTCCGGTTCTATAGTAATTTTCATTATTCATTTGATAATCCTCAGGGAGTTCATACAGAGCCCCAAAGCTATTCCCTTTAGTATTAGTGTAACCTTATAATATAGTGCTTCTGATAGGCAGTTCAGGTAAATCTTAAATGTGACAGATGTAGCAATTATAGTCATTAAATATCGATTAAAAGAAAATGAAGTTTCCTACTCAGGGCGAAGAAGTGATTCAAGAAGAATGTGTTGACGTTAGTATGTATTTAAGTGCAGTTCCTCACACATAAAGTAATTGCTGCAGGCAGGTGTGTGTGAGAGCACTGCACGTTATATTCATCCCTTTGGAATCCCAGTAAACCAGAATGTCAGGGACTCAGCTCCCAAGACCAGTTGAAAACCATCATGGTGAGATGGGGACACAGAAGGCAACGTAACTAAATGCTGGAGAGTAGAGATTATCATTTGCTTCCTTGCCCTCTCTCTGCAGTCATGCTTGCTACTTATTTGTTTTTATTTTCTACTGATCTTGAATTTTCCACGTAACTATAGGGGTCTTTGTTTTCTTGGAGTTGAAAATACTAAAATTGAATCTCATCTTTGTGAATAATCTTCAAGAACCAAATATTTTTGCTTTCTGCATTCTGTAGACGACATTAGAAAACTACATCCTTAACAATTACTCTCAACTATGTATGATCAAAGCCATTGTATGATTACACTTTGAAAGAAGATTATGGTAAAAACGCTGTGGGGTTTACCAGTCATTGCTATGGGAAATGGCATGTCCTTTTAAATTAGAATTAGTAAATAACTTGAGACTGTGCAGGTTGCGCCTCCTTTTGAGTAATATTGAATGTTTAGTACGAAGTCAGGGGCTATTAGTAGCAAGGAACGAGGGCCAGTTACTCAAACTTCACGGTCAGTCTTAGCCAGACACAGCTCAAATTTAGCTTCCATTAGAATGGAGGCCAGAATTCTTTCTTAGACAACTTTGACAATTACAAAGACAAATCCTACAGATTCATTCCTCTGCATCCTTGAGCAAACATACACTCAGGGCTCCTGCAATGAGGAGCTCAGCAAACAGGAACAGAACTACTGATTTGATTTTCTAGTTGTATGATCAGGTGTCCGCTGTACCCTGGGTGCCACTACTACCTGTCCACACATTCTCTCGTTGTTATGGCATTCAGCTCTTCTGCGTTGTGTGTACTTGCTTACTGTGTTACAGGTACAGTATAAGAGGGTTAGGATATGAACGTAGCCACCACCATTCTTGTAACTCTAGAAAAGTAGAAACAATGTAGATATATTAGTTTCAAGCCATTCCGTGTGGGGCAAGTGGATTGTGCCCCAGACAGAACTGGTAAGGTTGAGCAGGCCTAAACCCTGGAAGATCTCAGAATTGAGAATGGCAGGCATGGTGAGGCCAGTTCTCTGCCTAGCTCTATTTGTTCCGGATCACGTAACCATGACACCCCACTAAGAGGGCCATGACAAGCAGTCACATAGGAACAATACTTGAAGCCCTTCCCCATGCCAATAGAGCATCCTAACATCTCGGAGTAAAAATGGAAAGCATTTCCTCCTGGATCCCAGCCTACTCCCAAAATGAGTATAAATTCCCTATCCACATGGAACAGAGTACATGAGGTATGTCACCAAGTGTCATCTGAGAGTGGCTACACAAGGGAAGGGTTTTCTCTCCTGAAGCATTCATTGCTGAACCTTATATCTACCCAGCAGGCCAGGCTTGTGCCCCTGCTGTGGGCCACTCGTCTAGACACTCCAGCTGTTATTCTAAGCAGCTTGCTGCTGCTCACCACAGCCACTGTTGTGGCTGGCATTGGTGCTGCAGGTAGCAGGAGAGAACCTGACTACCTGGCCTTCAGGGGCTTCCCTTCAGAGAGCTGCAACACTTTGATGCAGCCAGGCCAGAGGCCCAAGGAACCTTTTGTTCCTGCCAGACCAAAGAACCCTTGGATTTATCTATTCTGGTTCTTCTTCAGAGACCCCTATCACAGACTGAGCTCTGCCTCCCCTGAGCAGCCTTAACACCCCAAGCAGCCTGGTAGCCAGGCAGCCAGACAATGTGGGCCTCCTAAGAGACTGCAGGCAAGGTTAGCATGGATCTAGCTGCACGATGGAAACCATGTTTATTTTATCCATGGCTGCTTCAGCACATTCTGAGGTGGGATGTTTCTAAATCATGCTAGGCAGAAGACAGACACAGTGAGGCCCCGAGGACAGCAGTTCTTCTAACTACGCAGACATTCTACGTGGACTAGCTCCTACCATTACTTTGTTATCTCGAGCACTTCCCCCGGAAAAGCACAGAGCAACAATATCAAATTCAGTACACACACTTCTGATTCTTTTAAAGGACATTTGCATCTACAATAATAAGGTTTGGTTAGGACATTTTTCTCAATGTATACAATGTATTTTATCATATTCGACTCCAATATATTTTCTTATTTTTGTTTGATGGAAATTCCATGTGTGAGCATTACATCAATATCACTGTCCTTTGTAACTCTTCCTAAGTCCCCACCCTGACTCTCGCTCAAATTTAGTTTTAGTTAATTTCTTGTCACATATGTGTAACAATCATAATATACGTGATTGCATTCATATGCATGGTATGTATTATATGTATGTAACAATTGTATGCGTATGTGATTAGAAGAGCCATAAGATCAGGATGTTTTTCACTAGCAAACGTCCTCTAGACGTTACAGAGAAACTGCACCCACAAAATCTCAACAGCATGATTTCCAGAACAAGACATAAATAATGACATCACCAATTGACACATCAAGTTAGATGAGGAAAGGTATGCAAAGTCCCACCCCTAAATGAAAAGCCACACATGGCCAACGGCTACTGAGAGGACATAATCAGCTTTCCTCAGTAGTGAGCTCTCACCAAGTAACCGGTCCTTGACATACACATATGAGCAATGCTGTGTAGATGCGTGTCCACCTTTGATTAAAATGTACAGGCAAATACATAAGTCAGACTGAAGTTTAACAAGTATTAGCTTCAGAGGATAATTGACATTTCATAAACTGTCGATGCTAAATATAAAAACTTTTCATGAGCTTAGTCTTGAATGCTAATAACCCAAAACACTACCACAACCTTTGTTAACATCGTCAGATTATGATGTTGCCATTTTGTATATTCAGGAGCTGACATGCCCTACTTGGTGATGGGATGGCAGCCATCTGAGAGAATAGTGGTGTGAGGCCATCAAGTAGAACAATCACTCCTGTGGCCATGGTGTTCAGGAACTCGCAGAAGCTTGGTTTAACAATCACCCCTGTGGCCATGGTGCTCAGGAACTCGAAGAAGCTGGGTTCACTGCTTAGGGTCTTCTCAAGACCAGATGTATCCACAGTCAGTTGTGAACAGAGGGAAGGCTGCTGGGGTCCAGCCCTCCCTTGGGAAGTTGAAGGCTAATGAGGGAAGGCGAGCCATTGTCCTCACAGGTGTCATGACTTGGAAGCTGTTCCTCAGTGACTTCCAGGGACAGCTCCACACTTTCTTGTATTTGTTGGTGTGTGTAGTGGCTATTCCTTGTTGTCAACTTGACTACATCTGAAATGAATTACAATCCAGAATTAGAAGGCTCACCTGTGGCCCTAATCTGGAGGCTGAGAGATACAAGTTTCTGACCTGAATCTTGGCATGGAGGCCTTGAGGAATAGTGGCTACGAATCCCATAGGATTAACATAAAAAGCTCTGAGTTCAAGGTCATCCGGGGTTAAAGGTGTGGCGGCACACACCTTTAACCTGGGCCACACTTTTTGCTGGAGACGTATATAAGGACATTGAAAGAAGAAAAGCTCTCTCTGCTTCGCCTGCTTGCCTTGTGGGACTGAGCAATTGCTGGATCCTTAGACTTCCATTCACAGCTGCTGCCGCGACTGTTGTTGAGAGTTGATTGTTGAGAGTTAGACTACAAACTGTAAGTCATCAATAAATCCCTTTACTACATAGAGACTAAGTTCTGTGACTCTAGAGAACCCTAACTAAGACAGTGTGAAACCACAAAGTACATGTAATATTGTTATGAGGAAGCAAATGAGTAAAAGAACACTAATGTAAGAAATTCCTTTTGAAACATTTGCAGATATAGACGAGTGCAGCGAGTCTTCTGTCTGCGGTGATCATGCTGTGTGTGAAAACATGAGCGGGGGATTCAGCTGCTTCTGCAGGGAAGGTTATCAGACCTCCACGGGGAAGTCGCAGTTCACACCTAATGATGGCTCTTACTGCCAAGGTAACTCATAGCCTTCAATCTTAAACTAGATTAAATATTTATGACACATTTGTGGAGTATCAATGAGACATACTCCCAGGGATAAACAAGCCAAGGTTAAAAAAGAAAAGGTCACAAAGGAAATCAAGAACAAAGTGGTGAAATTGATAGTGAAAAGGAATGTGTATGGGAAGAGGGCAGGAAGTGGGATCAGATGGGTGAATGAGGAATCAGCATGTGCTATGAGCATGTATGGCATCATCAAAGACTAGGCTGTGGTGCTGTGTCATGTCCTCTGGACATGACATAGCTGTTGCATATACAAACTCACAGTACCTATGGTTTTCTATACAAGATCATTGCAAAAATAAGCTAGTTTAAAATTCCACCATGGATCACAGAGGGTCTCCAGGCCTGACTTCTATGGAAGGAGCTATTGGTAGCTATTGGCTACTGGAGGTGAAGAGTGACTGTTCCTTAGGAATATGACCCCTGATAGGATCCTCAAGTCCCAGTGGATGGCCCACACTACACAGGTATAGAAGCACTAATTGAACACATAGGCTGAATATATATATATGTGTATATATATGTGTATATATATATGTGTGTATATGTATATATATGTGTGTATATATATGTACATATATGTATATATATATGTATATATGTGTGTGTATATACGTGTATATATATACATGTACATATATATGTGTATATATATATATGTAGAAAGAGAGAGAGGAGAGACTGAGGTGTAGGAAGAGAAACATGAAGGAGAGTTGGTGAGAAATGTAGTGGAATGGATATGATCAAAGTATAAATCTATAAATTTTTCTAAGAATAAATTTTTTTTTCGAGACAGGGTTTCTCTGTGTAGCCCTGGCTGTCCTGGAACTCACTCTGTAGACCAGGCTGGCCTCAAACTCAGAAATCTGCCTGTCTCTGCCTTCTAAGTATTGGGATTACAGGTATGTGCTACCACTGTCAGGCTGAATATTTTTTTTGAAAGAAGGAAACCCAAGCCAGTATAAATGAGACATAGGAAGAAGATGTGATAATCATCAAGTGTGTTTAAAAGCCATTGTGCTGCAGGACAGAGAGAGTTGTTTACAGAGGAATGCTCTTACATTATTTGCAGGTTGGTTTTAGATAAAGCTCATGATAATTTTGCACATTTAAAGAAATCATTTTTTTTTTACAGAACAGACACCTCTAATATGACAAAATACAGATACAGAGAGAATGTATTAACTGCCCACCCATGAAATAATTGCACCATTTGCGATGTGTAATGGGTCTGAACACAGCCTTATTTGAGCTGCTTTCCCATCTGAGTGCACCATGTGCTTCTAAAGCAGCACTGGGAGAGGATGGGGCTCTGGGGTGACATCCATGGCTACATGCCTGCAGTCACTCAACTTGGAAGACTCTGGCCGAAAGACAGTCATGAATTCAAGGGTTGCATAATGAGCTCCAGACCAGCGTTGTGAGAAGCTTGTCTCAGCACAAGAGTCAAAGACTCGAATCCATGTTCCCCAATGATTGACTTTACCTTCTCTCCTGCCTCGTTCTTTCTACCTTCTATGCAGCTGGTAATGCATGGATTGGTGCTTCTTTCGATCCACGAGTCAAGACTCTGCAGCTTTTTCCATTATTAGTCAGTATAGGATTGATCTCTGTAGAATGAAAGCTTCTGAGCATACAAGTAAAAACAAATGAAGACGATGTACTTTTAGAGGTTGTGTACTTGAGTAGATATGTAGGCATCATCAGTAGAGGGATTTTCTAGCCTTTCACCCTGGTAATGTTCTTTATAATCTAGTTAATCTTCAAGAACCAAGCAAGAGGCTCTGTACTGACTTTCTTTCCTGTGCTTTGAGTAACATGTTTTCTTATGCATGTGTTGTATTTTTAAAAGAAAAATTGGGAACAGCTGAATTTAAGATAACAGCCTGATGACATTTTAAATTAGACTTTAATAGCCCCCTTCCTTTTTACTCTGGTAAATGGAACCATGCCAGTTTGTTATTTTAATAACCAAATTGTAAATTAAAATTGCAGGTTCATTCATTAATCTAATAGAAAGTGTTTCTAAGATGCCAGAACTGGGCTCAACACACACATACACACACACACACACACACACACACACACACACACCCCACACACACACACACCACACACACCACACACACACACACACACACACACACACACACACACACCACACACACACACACACACACACACACACCACACACGCATACACACACACATACACACACACACACATACACACATTTTTGCATTAATTTAAGGTAATAATCTGGACTATCCAGTTCCTTGGAAACATTCCCCAACTTGGCAGCATATTTATACTGTATTTATAACTTGAAGGCACATTTCACTGCAGTGTGTAAAATTTTAAATTAAGAATATAAATGATGTGAGCCTAAAAACCCAGCACCTTTATTACAGTGTCAATATATAGCTACTGAGAATTTCTGACTTAATTCTGTGCAATTTATTACTTCATCCATACTCAACTATGATGATTGCATATTAGAATCATAGTCCAAATGTAATATGAACAAAAGTAATCAATCGTAATAAATCTTAAGAGAGTTGAATCACATAATGTGCTGGACCTTAGCTTTCAGTTAAATCACACCCAGAAATGAAGCTTCAAAGAGAAAGTGGGCCCATCTTTCTCCTCCAGATTCCTTTAAACTGAGTTATCATCAGTTCAGCCTAGGACTAGCAGGCAAATAATTTTAAGTGTACTTTGAAAAATGGGTCTTTATTAAATTAGAACTAACTGTTACATCTTAGATGATAGGAATAGATTTGCTGACTTTGTTGATGAATCACGCTACTCAGAAAACAATTTGAGAGTACAGCCCATGAATAACATTTTCAATACTCTGTCAAAATGGATTGGCCAAATTACAGTTAAGAAATTCATGCAGCCTGGTTTGTTCTCTCTTTCTCCACATGATAGGACTTCTGCTTTCTTGCATCTTGTTTCTTGGTGTGAAATCACTGACCACATGTAATATTGTTATGAGGAAGCAAACGATTAAAAGAACACTAATATAAGAAATTCCTTTTGAAACATTTGCAGATATAGACGAGTGCAGTGAGTCTTCTGTCTGCGGTGATCATGCTGTGTGTGAAAACGTGAGCGGGGGATTCAGCTGCTTCTGCAGGGAAGGTTATCAGACTTCCACGGGGAAGTCGCAGTTCACACCTAATGATGGCTCTTACTGCCAAGGTAACTCATAGCCTTCAATCTTAAACTATATAAAATATTTATGGCATGTTTGTGAAGTACCAATGAGCTACAGTCCCAACATCTAGGGCAGGATTGACTTAGGTTGAAAAAATAAATTAAGAAAGGTGTATTGTTTTGCTTAGTGGAAATGGGAGCACCATGTTTAATGTAGCTCACATTCGTTCTTTCTTCCTTAAACTACTTTCTTCCATTTTCCATGATACATTATACATTCTGGAACTCGGATGAATTCTCAAATGTTAAAGGATGCATTTTTAATGTTTAAATGAACAAAATCATTCAAGTCAACATGATCAGCTTAGGAAAAATGGTTTGTAGACTAACTGTGGAATGTGTTTTCTTTTTCTACAGAAAGCATGAATTCAAATTGCCACTTAGAGCATGCCTGCATTGCTGCAAACATTAATAAAACTTTAAGAAGAGTAAGTAGACATTTTAGTTTCAAATATATTTTATTTTGACATTTTGATCTCAGTTAGAAGTACTAACCAAAGTTCTACTCAAAAAACATGAGCAGTTTAACCTAGTGTAGAATTGAAATGTTTGCACACAGCCATGTAGATATGACTTCCAGTGCAGATAGAATTAACTTGAAACTTCCAAAGCCTTGTAGAAGACTTTATCATGTTTAATTTATGCTATTTTTCATTATTGGGTGTATTGGAGAATTATTTTCAACATGAAAGGAAGTCGTTGGAAAAAATGGTAAAAACACACATGGGCTCAGATCCAGTACCACATTCCAAGGAGACATAGTTTAATGCAACTAAATTTCATACTTCAAAGTGAACACTTCAAAGAGCAAATAAAGTAGGACATTCATAAACTTGTTGTCATGCAATTGAGACGGGGGGGTCACACTATGAGGAGAGAACTCTCGGCCAAGCCACCTCTATTTCATCACAAGCTAAGGGATGCTGTGGCGAAACGCACCCAGATTCAGATTATTAATGCATAATTTCTTATGTTTGACATAAAAACTTATAATAACTAATAAATTTAAATATTAAGATGGGTTTACTGGCTAGGATATATACTGCAATAAGAAGGTAATTTTCAAAATTTTTTTTCAATTATCCCTTCAAGTAAGCTCTGCTTATTTCTGAAGTATGCTCAAAGCTTTCCCAGTTACTTGGGAATTATTTCTAAATAAATTCTGTTTTCATTGCTACATGTCATGATTTTGGTTTAATCTGATAATACAGTGTTCACATAAGACAAGAAAATCAACCTCTGTGCAAATTTGATATATGTCTCGCTCTGTGTTTTAATGCACTCTGGGTCTTGTGTCTGATACGTATACACGTATGTGTGTATTCACATATGAGGCTGCCATGTGCATGTGGAGACCAGACACTAATGCTGTATGACTTCCTCAATCACTTTTCCCCTTAGTTACTGAAAAAAGATCCCCACTCTCCCTCTCCTTCTCCCTCTCCCCTCCCTCTCCCTCTTCTTCTCCCTTCCCCTTTACCTCCCCCCTTCTCTCTCTCTCCTATATAGACAGCATGGCCAGAGATCTTATGTCTCCACCTGCACAGCCCTGGGATTACAGGTGGGCTGCCACAAACAGTATTTTTGCACAGAGTCTGGATATCAGAAGGTCAGTTCTCAAACTTAGATATCAAATGTTTTCCTCACTGACACAACTTCCCAACCCCTCAAATCTTATGTGTAAAATCCTCCAACAGAAATCTGATTCTTCGTGTCTGTACTCATTGTTTTCTCAGATTGGACCAATAAAAGAACAGAGAACTTTACTGCAAGAAATCTACAAAAACTCTGAGGCTGAGCTCTCTCTGATGGATATAGTCACATACATAGAGATACTAACAGAATCATCCTCACTACTAGGCTACATGAACAACACCACTTCATCCAAGGATGCCCAGTTCAATTCAACTCTTACTGTGAGTAGTCAATCTACAGTCGAGTTGATATTTAAATTGTTTCCTGTATTTCTGTTCAGTGTGATATAATAATATTTTTAAAGATGTGTTTTTCCTTAAATAGGAATTTGGAAAAACCATCAATAATTTTGTTGAAAAGAATACTCATAAAATGTGGGACCAGTTACCTACAAATCACAGACGTCGTCATCTCACAAGGCTGATGCACACTGCTGAGCTTGTCACCTTACGGATCTCTCAGAACATCCAGAAAAACACTCAGTTTGACATGAACTCTACTGACTTGGGTAAGGCCTGGAAGTCAAGAGTCTGCTTTCCATACTGTAGCATTTACCAATTCAGACAGTAAGGAGCAGTGCTTGAAATATAAATTGCACACAGGTTTTTCAATGCAGAAATGAGTGTTGGTTCATATTACCAGAGCAACATGAATAACGAACCATGCTAGTAGAAAAGATGATGTTCCCCTATCT
The DNA here is from genome assembly GCA_019843815.1 of Montemys delectorum. Taxonomy (NCBI): domain Eukaryota; kingdom Metazoa; phylum Chordata; class Mammalia; order Rodentia; family Muridae; genus Montemys; species Montemys delectorum. The sequence continues at coordinate 1,872 of JADRCD010172842.1, read as the reverse complement.
TTATTGCCTCCATTTTTCTATTCATAAACTGTCTATCATGAAAATTAGCAGAAGGTATTGCTCCCTTCTCCCACTCACTCAGTGGTCTCCTGACCCTAAGCTACAATAATTAGATCAGAAATTATGGATATATATTTTTAAATTTCTCTTTGGAAATGCTATGCCTTGGGATAACGTGAGGCCACTGTAATAATGAAGTACAATTTCATACTCAGTGTAGTTTACTCAAACAAGTACTACGATTAGGGTTAATGTTGAAGACAGTTTTAACCGTTTCTGAAGAAGCAAAGTATTCTATTAGGAAATCATTGTGTGGGTCTCTATTGCACATCTGGGTGATACCTGCTAGACAGTTGTATATTGACAGAATGATTGATCACCTCATTGGTGTTCACCACTTACCTAAATTAAGAATGAAAATGACGAGGTTAACATGTAGGTATACTACGCTTCTACGTTTCTGCAAATGCAAAAATGTCTCAAAAAAACAAACAAACAAACAAACAAAAAACCCTAAAGGTTTTAACAAAGTCACTATTTTGTGATGCCGTACTCATAGCTTTTCCGGGTGAATCCAGCCTATAGGCTGCAGGGGAGGCCGACCTGTAAGACACTGCAGTCCTCATTGCTTTAGGAATTGTGTGCGGATGCTCTTGCCTGTGTAAACATTTTCATTTTTCTTTGAACTCAGTAATGACTATTGACTATGAATTCAATAGTCAAAAGAAAAAGAAAATTCTGAAGTTTCCATACTTTGGGGGAGTCTGCACTCTACTTCCCCAACTGAAAAGAAACTGTTTCCAATGCAATTGTCTCTAAAATTAAAACTTACATTGGTTAAACTAATTTTAGAATATTTCTTATTTCCGTGGTCTTATTTCAGCTCTCAAGGTTTTCGTTTTTGATTCAATGCACATGAAGCATGCTCATCCCCATATGAATGTGGATGGAGGCTTTGTAAAAATATTTCCAAAGAGAAACTCTGCATACAACACAACTGGTGAGATTTGAGTATTTTATGCATCTTCGTGGATTTCTAATAAGTACTTGATATGCACTTGGCTATGTCACAGATACACAACAATTTCCTATAGAAACATTTATGTTCATATACATGCTATCCATGTCTATACATGAGATTTCATTCAGACAGCACTACCTGAGGTGAATTTTAACCAATAATATCCTGGTTTTTCATCATGAAACAAAATTTGTGATTGCAGATAGGGATTTGTTTTAGACTTTTCTTTGCATGATCCTCCTTTAGCTTTTGTATAGTAAACTCTAAGTCATGCAGGTTTAAAAAAAAATAAGACAGAGAGTGCTGGTAGCAAGCAATTTAGTGATTATCTAATTTAACAATCTCATTTGGTAGATAATGGAAGGAAGGTACAAAGTTAATGGAGTTCTCTCCATGTTTATCAGCAAATAGTTTAGAGCAAAACGAGGAAGGAAGAAGTTAATAAAGAAATCAACTCAACAAGTTTTTACTTGTCACCTAACTGGGGTCAAGCAAGTTGCCACTATTTTAATTTATATTACCTTTCACTTTTCATCTCCTCTTGGAGCAACATGCACAGAAAAATCCTCCCGTCATAGCATGCGTAACTTCTGTGGTAGTTGTTCTCACATAGGTAAAGATTTGTCGCTAAGGGTAACCTTTCCTCGGTGTTTGTGGTAATCACAGATATAAATGAAAACTATACAGTAACTTGACATAAAAACTGTTTTATGAACAGATAGACTTTATTTTTAATGACCATTCTGCAAGCTAGCCTCTTGATATTTTCCTTGCTTTGTTTCAGTTCGTTTTGTTTTCCATTGCTTGGGAATTTTTTTCTCTATTCATTATCCTCACTGTTTTTTTTTTTT
>JADRCD010172835.1:0-27395 GCA_019843815.1 Montemys delectorum | reverse complement strand
TATGTAATAAGGACACATGCTCCACCATGTTCATAGCAGCCTTATTTATAATAGCCAGAAACTGGAAACAACCCAGATGTCCCTCAACAGAGGAATGGATACAGAAAGTGTGGTACATCTACACAATGGAGTACTACTCAGCTATTAAAAACAATGAATTTATAAAATTCTTAGGGAAATGGATGGATCTGGAGAGTATCATCCTGAGTGAGGTAACCCAATCACAAAAGATCACACATGGTATGCATTCTTTGATAAGTGGTTATTAGCCCAGAAGTTTGGAATACAGGAAGAACGACCCACAAACCACAAGAAACTTTAGAAGAAGGAAGACTAAAAGGTGGACATTTCATTCCTTCTTAAAAAGGGGAATCAAACACCCACAGAAGGAGTGGAAGAGATTAAATATGGAGCAGAGACTGAAGGAAGGACAAGCATATAGCTATCTCCTAAGAAAACTGAGTTCTTATTACCTGTACATCTACCATAGTCATCAACTGTAGACGGCTTCAGCATCCTTATCACAATTTTTAAGATTTCCCTTTAATAGCTTTCTCTCTAGGCTGTTAATTTTGGTACAGGTATAGGAAAGTAGATGGTTGCCACATAGACCTTCTATGTCCCTCTTTCTTAACTGTGAATCTGCAGTCATCAATACCATGACCAAAGTAGCTTCCTTGCCGTTTACATTCAGCCATAGCAGGGATCATGACCTTACACATGGTCTCTGGCATCAGCATGTGCCATAGAACTCACCATGGTCTCTGGTGGCAGTACAGACAATGGACAACAATACTATTCTGCAACATGGGCTGTGGACACCATTATAGCCTTTTGTGGGAGCACAAGCCAAGGATATCAACATGGACTCAGATGGCAGCACAGATCATAGATATCTGCATGGTCTTTAGTGGTAACTGAGGCCTTAGACATAGACACAGCCCATCGGTGCAGTAGAACCATGGATCCAGACATGGGCCTTAGCATCGACATAGACCATGGATATAACATGATCTCAGGGGATAGTCCAGGCCATTAAAGGCTAGGCTCACAACAAAAAAATATAGGATATCCATTTTTATGTGCTGATTTTGTATCTTATTACTTAGCTGAATGAGCTTGTCATCTGTAGAAGTTTTCTAGTAGACTAATTATAGATTTTTATAAGCTGGAAACAATCATTCTGAGAGAGGTAACCCAAAGTCAGAAAGGCAACTGTCACATATTTTCCCTTATTTGTGGATGCATCTTTCAGTCTTCAGATATTGTCTGTTTCATTTGAAATCCTGATAGAGGCCAGAAAATTAGTAATGGGCCATAGGGAGGCTTCTAGTTGAGGAAAATAGAAAATAGTGATAAAAGTCATAAAGGATAGTAGTGGAACATGAAGAATTAAATTGGAGTGTGAGTTAGGAGAATAGAGTAGAAAAGGGAAAGGGAATTCAAGGAGAAGTATCTAGCACTAAGACTTTTCATATACTCATATGGAAGCCTACTATTACAGAAGCTTCTAGAAATATATACACACACATATATAAAAAGAGTTAACATGGATTCACTCTACAATGGGGTGAAAATGTCCCTACCAGATAATACAAGCTAACTGCTAAAAAGCCCAGTCCAGTAAAGGGTTACCTATGTTGGAGCTGGAGGCCAGTGATGTTCCATATACCTCCAACTATTATAGCCTACTACAAATGTTATCAGTTACTTTCCAGAACATGATGATAAGACTCAGTTATGGATGATACCACAGAGTTGATATACAAGATGGAGATATCAAGCTGATACTGACCTAAAGGCTTCATCTCTACTATCTATATTTCATGGTACAGGAATATGCTGTGCATTCTATCAGAGGAAAAAAAAGCAATCATCAGCCTTACCTAGCTTAGAAATTACAAGCTGCAAGAAACAGTAGTGACTAACCTGGTCAGAAATGCCTACTGGTGAAACAGTGGCACAAACATCATGCGAGTAACCAAACACCATCTGGGCTTTTATGTACTGCTCCACAGGTTGAGACAACTGGGCCTGCCATTCTTCTCAGGCCTCTTGTGGCTAGGCAGGCAGGTTATAGGCCTTAAGGGAGCACCTACTACTACATTTTTTGCTAAACTGATATGCAATGCATATGTGTGTTATATAACATGTATTCTATATTATGTATTATATATTACACACCATGTATTATGTGCTATATATTGTGCATTATAATATAATATATTATACATTGTATATATTACACATTGTATATTATACAGTATACAGTATATAGTATAGATTATATATATGGATTCTAATAAGATTACATCAGAAATTAATGCATTTCTCAAGCCTCATAATTTTTTTTATTTTTTATTAGATATTTTCTTTATTTATATGTCATATGATTTCTCCTTTTCCAGTTTCCCCTCCAAAAAACAAACAAACAAAAACAACAAGAACAAACCCTTGTTGTCTCCCCCTCCCCATGCTTGCCATCCCACCCTCTCCCACTTATTGGCCCTGGCATTCCCCTACACTGGGGCACAGAACCTTCACAGGGCAAAGGGTCTCTCCTCCCATTGATGATCAACTTTGCAATCCTCTACTATACAAATGCTGCCAGAACAATCACTCCTACCATGTATAGTCCTTCATTGGTGGTTGAGTCCCCGGGACAAGCCAACCTAATATAGCTATCTCCTGACAGTACAGCTGTCTGACAGTACCTGACTATCACAGATGTAGAGGCTCACAGCCATCCATTTAACTGAGTGCAGGGTCCCCAATGAAGGAGTTAGAGAAAGGACCAAAGGAGCTGAAGGGTTTGCAGCCCCTTACAACGAACAAAATATGAACTAACTAGTAGCCTCATAAGATTTTTATATACAGTTAATGACAATTAAAACAGAGATTCACACTCAGGAGACAGAGGCAGGTAAATCTCTGTGAGTTCAATGCAAACCTTGTCTGAAAAGTGACTTCCAGTACAGCCAGAGCTACAGAGCAAACCCTGTCTTGAAAACCAAAAAACCGAATGACAAAAACAACAAAAGAACACAAACCAAACAAATCAACAAACAAAAGCAAAGAACAAAACAATCAAACAAACAAACAACAACAAAACAGAGATTTACAATGGGTCAAGAAGCAGAGAATACAAGATTACAGAATGTTTGTCATTCCCTAAAAAACAGTACAGGACAGCAACTGCACATATGAACTCACGTTGGTTATTCACAATATTGAGAGGGGATGAGGGCAAGCTTTCTCAGACCTTGCTAAGGAGATATCAGCTTCTGATAACCATTAGGAGAAGGGGATTGAGTTATCTTTAAGAGTGTATCCTCTGCTAAGATAATCATATTCCAGTGGAAAGCCACAGATAAAAGAATATATCGGCAGCACAAATTGGATTGTATGAATATCTTAAGAAAAACCAAAAACCAAAACAAAACAGGCTGGAGGGATGGCTGAGAGGTTAAGAGCACTGACTGCTCTTCCAGAGGTTCTGAGTTCAATTCCCAGCAGCCACATGGTGACTCACAACCATCTATAATGACATCTGGTGCCCTCCTCTGACCTGCAGTCTTATATGCAGGTAGAATGTGGTATACATAATAAATAAATCTTAAAAAACAAAACAAAACAAAACAAATTTCAGTGATTAGGCAAGGAAAGATCTGGGCAGAGTTAAGAGAGGAGTAAATATCATGAAAACATCTTGATTACAATGCTCAAGGAACTCATGTAATATTTTTAAAAGAGAAAATATTAAAGTATAGAAAGAAGTCAAATTATTCTTATTTGTTGATGATATGATATTATACATGAGAGAGCCCTAGGAATCTACCAAAAATGGGGGGAAAGGTAAAAATAATTAGTACTTTCACCAAAATGGCAGAATATAATATTCACTTACAAAAATCCACAGTCATTCTGTATACCAAGGATCTGTTGTCACCTGAGCTTTTGATCTTAGCCATTCTGACTGGTATGAGGTGGAATCTCAGGGTTGTTTTCTATGCACTTCCCTGATGACTAAGGACTTGGAACATTTCTTTAGGTGCTTCTCAGCCATTCAGGATTCCTAAGTTGAGAATTCTTTGTTTAACCCTGTAACCTATTTTTAATAGAGTTATTTGGTTCTCTCGAGTCTAACTTCTTGAGTTCTTTGTATATATTGGATATTAGCCCTCTATTGGATGTAGGTTTGGTAAAGATTTTTTTCCCAATCTGTTGGTTGCCACTTTGTTCTGTTGACAGTGTTCTTTGCCTTACAGAACCTTCATCAGATCTCAGTTGTCAAGTCTTGATCTTAGAGCATAAGCTATTGATGTTTTGTTCAGGAAATTTTCTCCTGTTCCCCCTATGCTTGAGGCTCTTCCCCAATTTCTTTTCTATTACTTTCAGTGTATCTGGTTTTATGTGAAGGTCCTTGATCCACTTAGACTTGAGCTTTATACAAGGAGATAGGAATAGATCAATTTGCATTTTTCTACATAATAAATGCCAGTTGAGCCAGCACCATTTGTTGAAAATGTTGTCTTTTTTCCACTGGATGGTTTTAGCTCCTTTGTCAAAGATCAAGTAACCATAATTTTGTGGGTTTATTTCTGTATCTTCAGTTCTATTCCGTTGATCTACCTGCCTGTCACTGTTCCAATACCATGCATCTTTTATCACAATTGCTCTGTAGTACAGCTTGAGTTCAGGGATGGTGATTCCACCAGAAGTTCTTTTGTTATTGAGAATAGTTTTCGCTATCCTGAGTTGGTTTTTTGTTGTTGTTATTGTTTTGGTTTTTGTTTGTTTGTTTGTTTGTTTTGTTTTTGTTATTCCACATGAATTTCCAAATTGCTCTTTCTAACTCTATGAAGAATTGATTTGGAAATTTATGGGGGTTGCATTGAATCTGTAGATTGCTTTCAGAAAGATGGCCATTTTTACTATATTAATCCCACCAATCCATGAGCATCTTCTGAGATCTTCAATTTCTTTCTTCAGAGACTTAAACTTCTTGTTATACAGATCTTTCCTTGCTTGGTTAGAGTCACACCAAGGTATTTTATATTATTTGTGACTATGTGAAGTGTGTTATTTCTCTAATTTCTTTGTCAGCTATTTATTCTTTGAGTAGAGGTAGGTCACTGATTTGTTTGAGTTGATTTTATATCCAGCCACTTTGCTGAAGTTCCTTATCAGGTTTAGGAATTCTTGGGGTCACTTAAGTATAGTATATTATCTATAAATAGTGATATTTTTACTTCTTCCTTTCCAATTTGTATCTCTGTGACCTCCCAACACATAATAGTCAAAACAACAAATGCACAAAACAAAGAAAGAATACTAAAAGCAGTAAGGGAAAAAGGTCAAGTAACATACAAAGACAGGCCTATCAAAATTACACCAGACTTCTCACCAGAGACTATTAAAGCTAGAAGATCCTGGGCAGATGTCATACAGACCCTACAAGAACACAAATGCCAGCCCAGGCTACTATATCCAGCAAAATTCTCAATTACCATAGATGGAGAAAACAAGATATTCCATGACAAAACAAAATTTACACAATATCTTTCCACAAATCCAGCCCTACAAAGGATAATAGATGGAAAACATCAACATAAGGAGCAAAACTACACCCCAGAAGAAGCAAGAAGGTAATCTTTCAACAAATCCACACAAACCTAATTCCACCTCTTATAACAAAAACAACAGGAATGTGACAATTACTTTTTCTTAATATATTAATATGAAAATTAATATTACCAACATATCCTAATCGATTGAAATCCAATAGTATGAGGAATTAGAAATTTGTTGATTATCATCCAATGGTCTCTCTAATTTGGTAATTGGAGAAATAGGTCCAACATTGTACAATCTATATACACTTTCAGCTTGTTTGTTTGTGACAGTATCTTGCTGTATAAAACATAAGGGTCTTGAAATCTTGCTTCTCCTATCTCAGCCTCTCTATTAGTAGTATTGTTTATTTCATGTCTCTACACTATACTATGGTTTTCAGAACAGCTTATATATTTCAAAAGTATTTATATACCCAAAAGAAACATAGACAATTAAATTGGGAAGGAGCTTGTAAGAGAACAACAAGAGTGAGACTGAATGCTTTACCTGACATTTGTAACTCTTGTATCAAGTTTGAAGAAGAGGACTTTATAAGTTACTCTTTTTTTGAGATGAATGCTTTTCCAAATTATCACAACTAATGAACCAAATTCTTACCCTCACCCAATGTCCATGCTACCCTCCAAGCAGAACCATTGTTCATTGAATCAGTTGGTGAATGACTTTATGGATAGACCATCTTAATACCTACACCATTTCTTAAGTGAATGTAACCTGTTCTCTGTGGGCTGAGAATAAAGTCACTCACTCAAGTCAAATAACTTTGACCATAGCAGGAAGTCTGTATCCAAAAATTGAGCCTACAATTCATTTCTTGGTGCAGCAGAACTGTCAACTCTCAGCTTAGCTAGGATGGAGGTAAAATTCTTTGGTAATGTGAGGGTCATTGAAGTATAGCCTTTTTACAATGAAATCCAATGTCTAAAAATTGTTCTTATTTTGGGCTTATACCACAGTAAGAGCCAAGATTTTAAACTCTACTAAATACAAAACAAACAAAAAGACTTTATATATTTATGTTCATTTAGGAAAATACCAGTAGTGATGTATTATTTTGAAGTATACAGTTAATATGTTTGGAGGTATTTAAAATTTATATTGAGAAAAATGTATTTTCATTATTGCTATAGATGAGCATCTACATAAGACTGTTAAATTGACTGTTGTTTTATATCAAACAACTTTTATAATACTTATTTTTATTGTTATAATATTTTAAAAATTTTAAGGAATATGACAAAAAAGATATTGTAAGTATTGAAGGGGCTCTCTGGGTTGAGTGGGGGTACAAAAGGGAAACAAGAATGTGATATAATTCTATTTATTTAAAATATGTTTTTAAATGTTAACAAATTCAGATAAATTGAAATCATGTAACTTTTCTCATCATAATCCAATAAAAGTTAAAAAAAACAATAAAAGGCAAAAAAGCAAACAAACAAACAACAACAACAAAAATCAGGGTCCTAACACAAAAATCAAGACGAGGAGAGAGGTCAATGATGAAGAAAGTGGGAGGAGGGTAAAGGGGAGTAGCTGAGTATACGTGATGATATGACAGGGGAACTGGGAAAGGGGAAGGGCTCTTAGGAGGTGAGGAAGTAAGAAAAATGTACTGTAGATCAATGGGAAAAAAGGCCCAGTCTTAGATGCTTGTAATTACACTCACTTGATATTTGACAAAGACACCAAAACCACACACTCTAGGGGAGACAGAATTTTTAACAAATGATGTTGAGAAAACCAGATGTCCACATGTAGAAATGAGATCAGACCCATATGCACCACGCCGCACAAAAAACAACTCCAAATGAGTTCAAGACCTCACTGTGAAACCCGGAATGCTGAAACTGCTGGATGATTTCCATCTCAGACAAACATTAGACAGATGAAAAAAAAAAAAAAAAACAAGATTCACTTTACATTTTGACATATACATTCTGATTTATAAAAGAACAGTGCTTTTCAATTATCACTGAGCAATTATATTAACATTTTGTTGCAAATTTCTTGCTGTTCTGTTTGTTATTTTTATACTTGTTACACTTGGTTCTCTTAAGTAATAACTTCTATCTTCATTGTCAAAGATTACGCAGCCGAAGATAAAACTCATAACTGATACATGCAAAGGAAGAGTGGGCACATACTTCTGAGAAGAAAGGTCAAGTGCTGAAGATTATTTTATTACTTGCTCAGTATAGCTTGAAACTCTTTATGGTTAAAGGAAGGGCTATTACTCTGGAAGTAGGAAAGGCAGTTAAAAGTCTTCCTATGCAAGCTAACACAGGAACTCAAAAGATTCACAGCGTTAGACTAGCTTTCTGACTCTCTCCTGAGAGCAGGCTTTTTCACTGTGTAGAAGACAGAAAGACTTGTTTAGCCTCTGGAACACAGAGAATGTTCCTCACCTGTGCCTCCCAATTTTGCATAGCTACAAATCCATGGTCACACAGATGTTTCAACCTAGTGAGTTGGAGAACACACAGAGAGAAACAGAGGCAGGCAGACATTTTCCATGATAAGGTAAGTAGGGATAGAGAGGATAACATGGGATGAGAGTGGACAGTATGCAACATTTAGATATGTGAAATGAAAGAACAAAATTAAGAAATATTTTAAAGAATAAATATTTTATGGTTGATATATTCATCTGTATGTGCATAAAATTTAGATTTTTTTATATTTTAACATTATTGTATTGTATAATGTGTCCTAGTATATATTTCTTTGGCTCAATCCTAGTTGGAGTTTATTGAATTTACTGGATATATAGATCATGAATATCAGATGCTGTTAGCCATTATTTCTGTACATATTATAATGTCATTTTCTCTGTGTTTTGCTTTCTTAATGCTTTTAGCTTGTAAGTTCAATGACTTAAGTGTGCTCCTCATGATCATCATATTTCGTTTAGCTTTAATGTTTTCTTGTATTTGTCTGCTAGAATCATATTATTATCAAGTTCGCTAATTCTTACTTTTGCCTTCTCTAACATGTTGGTGGTATCCTCTAGTGTTCAATTACTGTACCTTTAAACTCTAGAATCTCATCACTCCTCTTCCCAAGTTGTATCATAAATATTCTCGTTTTGTTCATAAATCATATTCCCGATCTTACCTTGCTTCTTTGTCTATGATTTTTCCTTAGCTTGCTGAACATAACACAGACAGGTACTTTTCAAAGTCTTTACTAGTAAGTAAGTCTTGTATCTGGACATCTTAAGAGTTAGTTTCTTTCAATATACTTTCTTCTTTTGAACAGACCACCCTTTCTTCTTTCTTTAGATGGCTTGTGACTTTTTCTTATTGGGCTTTGAAATGCTGGAATGTAGCCACTCTTGAAATCAGATTTTTCATTTTCCTTACCCTTCTTTCTTTCTTTTTCTTCTTCTTTCCAGGATGTCTGCATTTCTAGCTAGCTTTCTATCAGTGTTGAAGGCCATGCTGTCTGTTGAAGTGACCTCTTCAAGCTACTTTTACAAACCTTTTCTCTGTCTTGTGCATTCACTGGCCTCTGCTTACGTTAGATTCACTTGTGTTATTGACTCTGATTAGCTTGAAAAGTCAAAAACAGTAGAAGTTAAATAACACTACTCTATTTCAGTCTTTACATATGGGCTCTGTGCCGCAGTATTCCTTTAATGCTTAGCCTTATACTGAGCTTATGAATTAGCCTGAGGTGAAAACTCTGGGGCTGCTCTGCTCTTTTATGAGCATATGCCTTGCTCTAGGCATCTGCACATCTTCCTTAATTCCCACATATTTAGACTAAATTTTCTAGCATAATCCCTCCACTTGTCCGTTTCTAGACATCAGATAGTTTATTTTATGTTTCAGTCGTCATCTTTTGCCTGAAATGTTTACAATTGCTGGTACATATTACAGAACCTTTGGATAGGAGTAACAAACAAAGCCCAAGCTGTAAAGATTTGGAGACGTCAAAGAAAACCTTTACACTATTAAAAACCATCCCAAAGCATCACGTTATAGAAGAAACCAGTATGTGGTGAGACTAAGTGTAACCCATTTCCATCCGAACTTTCTTTTTCAAAGCCAGTAAGTCATATTACAACTAAGTAGCAATATATTACTTGTATAATTTGCTGAATGTTCTCTTTCCAGTTCATTGGAGATTATCTGATATTCTTTTTTAAGGGTTATTAAGGTAGTAAAAAGCAGACATTTATTATCACTGAATTAGTAAGCAGCTGAACTTCAGATGAATATTAAGATCCGGCATAAGCTCTTGATCTTGTGCATTTCTAGTGTAGACTAAGGGTCTTCATTCTCCCTGGGGTCATTGGCCACTGTGAGTTGAGGGTTATATAGTTTTAGGGAAGCAAGTATGAGTATCCAAGAAGGGCAAAGGTCATTGGTTAAAGGCTAAGGTACTGAGATATCTCATTAGCATAGGGAGGCATTCCAGGGATCTCAGGTGCTTGCTGAACAGGTTTTTATCAGGAGAAAGTACTTTGAACCTGTAATCTAATCAAGGTTAGGTGACATTCTGCAGGGATAGGGTTTAGGGGTTTTGAGCTACCTAGACAAGGTTAGAGAAGGAAAAGCCCTGCTAACAAAGGTAGTCTGCCATTTTGTACCAAGCTCTGGGCTTTCCGGTAATGTCAGACTTTCACCTCAGCGTCAGGGTAACAATAGCATCCTCCAGGACCTGATCTTTGTTGCTCTGTTCTAGCTTTCTATCCACTACTACTTGCATTGCTAATGTATGTCTATGTCTCTCCAGCACACAGGGCTTTTCCAGACTCTGTACGTGTGCTTACAGTGGATTTTTCATCTATGTAACACCTATTGTCATATGCCAGTTCTTTTGTTACTTTCAGAAAGCTTGCCCCAATCTCTTGTATGGGTAACCACTGGGAATGTTCCCCTCCCTGCATCTTTCTCATTTTTATCATATATGGTATAACTACGATATTGCCTGGCCTGTTGAAGAATGTCTATATAAAAGAACTCATTTATTGACTAGTTAGTTACTTAATGACTGTCTCTTGCTACATTGTGTTGGATTTATTAGATTTTATTTCTGTCTTTCTCATTACATAACATGGTCCTTAAAGGCATGGACAGTATTTATCACTGAGCCAGCACCCTGTCATTAAGGACAGCACAAAGAAGATGTCTCATAAGTACCTGTCAACCGAGTCTAAATTGTGACTCTATTTCATGAAGTAGGGGGTTCTTAATCTATAAAACCTTCACAGTTGTATTTAAGAAAAAAATTGAGTTGAATTAAGGCAAATCTAAAAGCCATTTGCAAAGCAAAACATTTGGTTCAGAAAGGGAGCTTAACAGTTTAAATGTGTTTTGGGTTGAAATGTTTGCTCTACTAACAGGCATTTCTAAAATGTGTTTTTGCTGCTGAGGGTGAAAAAAATGTTTTAAGGCATTAGGACACTGAATGATAAAAACATATCCAGCCCTCAGACTAGAAAAGTGATAGTCAGTAGAAATGCTTGCAGGCATGGCTTCGGTTTCACACAGTTTCAAAATATTTCCCTGGGTGAAATGTTCTTAGAGACACTTTAAATTGAAAGAATTATGTTTTCCAACTTCACTACTAGCATCATTTCATTAACACAGAGGCCAGCACATGGTCAAAAAATAAAAGCAATATTGATTCTACCTTATAACAAAATAATAATTAAAATTAACTCAATATAAAGATCAAAACAAGAAATAAAAATTAAAGTTAACCCAATATAAAGTTCAAAATAACAAATGAAAATAAGCATATCACATCTATACTCAAAGTGAATTCATCAGTCATGAAATGTGTTTCCCTCAAACACCATTTGATAAGTAAATAGAAAGTGGTACATAAAGCATGTTAAGATAGGTAAAAGTACATACAGGTATATAGATTTCTGTACAAATTCAAAGCCTTGAAAATATGCAAAGGACAAACAATCCCACACTCTCATTCACAAATCACCGTACATACTTTCCCTGGGGAAAGAAATAGATCCAGACATAAGCCTTAGCATTATGCTAAAACTTCAGCATTATGCTAAACCTTCAGCATTATGCTAAACTCAAATTTTATACATATATATAATATTCATTCTTTTCATTATTTGTAAAATTAGAAGTTATTTTTAAAATATATAATTACTAAGTTTTAATGGGTTAAAAATATGAGTAATTATATTATATAACTTAAAAATTCTTTTCTATCCTAAAGTTAAATAATTTGATTAATACTACACATTACCAATAGAAATTTAGAGAACTATTAATAACATAGTTCATAAATCCAACAAAATATTGTTTATTTTTATGAAATATCTGTTTTTTCTATAAATCAAATATAATTCTACTTATTAATCTTGCTATTTTGAAATTATTTTATTCTAACTTTATCATTTCTTATAAAATGAGAAACATGACTTAATTATAATTTTCTTATATATATGTCTCCCAATTTCTAAATCAGCATCTCAAATACAGAAAATGTGACAATGTAAATCTTAATTTTATTATTTAAATACTTGTTTAATTTATAGTTTAGCTTATTCTTGACATTAGAAATATATTATCAAGCTAATGGCTTCCCATAGAGAAATCTTGAGGGGTTGGAGAGATAGCTTGCTGATCAAGCATGAAGACCTAAGTTCAGATCCCCAAAACCCAAGGAAAATCACAGAGCATGATGATGACATCTTCTTGTACAAGTGCTTGACAGGAGAAGACTGGGTGGCCCTGGAGGCTCAATGGCTAGCCAACAAATACTCGTTGGCAAGCCTTGTGTCCTAATGGAAAACCCTGTCCCAAAAATAACAAGGTAAGCAGCTCCTGAGGACCAAAGCCTGATGTTAAGCTCTTGTCTCCACACCCATTTATATACAAATACACACACATATAGACATAGATACAAATATACATGTGTACATATGAATCAATTATAGCTCATGTTTATCAAATGATACTAAGTTGCCATTACAAAAAGAAGGAAAAAAGAAATCAATCATTCAATCAACCAATAAATTTTGGCAAAAAAAATTTTTTGAACAGATTCTGATGGTGAAATATTAAATGGAAAAAACAATGATAGTAAAATGTGTTATTTTACCTATGAGGCATAACAAATTGCCACTTAGTAGTTTAACAATAACAGCTATCATCTCAGATTTTTAGAGTTGAGGAATACAGGCACAGGTTACCATAATCTCTTATTTGTCCCAAAGCTGCTGTTACAGTGTTGGCTGGGGACCCAGGCATCTGATGAGTCTGTACAGCAGGCTCTGCTTCTCAGCCCACTAAATATCTATGACAGGGGCCAGACCTGTGTGGGTACCACTTCATCATGTCACTGAGTCCAGCCATATTACAGCCTACAGACTTAATAGGGCAGAAATATGAGAAGAAGGAGCCATTGAAAGAAAAATTTTCAAGATGCCTGCTTTCTGTTGTATGCAGTTATGCATTTTATGGGGAAGGATGGAATCAGAAGAAGACATTCAAAAGGAAATCTGAGTGGCCTGATAGGGAGAAGCAAAAACTTTAAAAAAATAATTACCAATACCAAAATACTTCACACACACACACACACACACACACACACACACACACACACACACATAGGTATATGTGTATCTTTTATATATTGTCAGGTTTTAAATTTTTAGCCAAAAGTTTACAAAAAGATGAAGTTATTTTGTCAAGTAGCAGAATACTCAGAAGTCAGTAAAATTTACTCACTCATTTACTCAAATAGCCAGATATTTGGCTACTTTGTGGGTTCTTTTTCTTCTGCCTTCTTTACTCCTCTACTTCTCTTTCTACCCCTTAACACAAGGTAGGGGAGAAAGAAGGGCAGAGAGAATGGAGAAGGAGAGAAAGAAATTCCCCAATAAAGTCAGAGGCAGGAAAGAGGGCAGAATTACCTTTAGACTATTTCATGCTGATTAGGAGTATCACATTCTTTGGCGCAAGTTTGATCTTCCTTGTCAAAATATCTGACTTCTTCTCATTTCTTTCTGCATGACTACTTGACAAATCTCAACAAACCACAACCAAGAGCATCCAACCACCAACCAACCACCCACTATCAGGACTCTAGCATTTATCCTGGGAAAAAAAATCTCCATAGTTCCAAACATCACACACTTACAAAAAATATTTGCAGCTAACAAAATTATGTTCCTGCTAGAGCATGAGGCAAATCATAGTCCCCTGCTGTGCACAATCTGAAGCAGCCCCATACCCCACACCTGGAATTAAAACAAACAAACAAACAAAACTGCACGTTATTATGATATTTACAATATTGTTATAAATAATTATAATATTTATGTATTTAAAAAATTCTCAGTACACATCAAGACTCTCTAAGTGTTAAAAATGTTATTGAAGTTCAAGATAGTTAACCAAATCAGAGTTGAAAATTGAACTCTAGGTCCATTTAGGATCTGGTGACTTGGGATTACTACATGCAGTGGATATTTATCAGCTTTCACGTGTTTGGACCCCTATATTCTAAAATGGAGCATTCAGATTTATTAACTTAAGCAAGATGACAATTTTCCTTCTATCAGGAAAAAATAATACACTGCAGAGAAATATTTCAGCAAGATAACACAAAGTGCAACCTATTTTTGTGTTGTATGTGCTTGTTTCTTGATATAAATAGAGGTTTGTAAAGATAGGAGGCACTATCCATAATCCATTTTCACATGGGTTGCCTTTACCTGTATAGTATGTTATTTCCCCACTAAAGTGATAAACAAGCCCAGTTTGTCCACAGCCTAAAAGCTTCTGGAGACACAAGACTTCCACTACTAACCAGGAAAACCTATGCATATGATTTTTTTTGATAATGGCAAACTTGTATGACTTTTGAACATTGAAAAGAGAAAATAAAGAAATAAAATGTGGACATAGTTCCACCAGAGGTCCCAGCTATACCACTCCTGGGCATATACCCAGAAGATGCTCCAACATGTAATAAGGACACATGCTCCACCATGTTCATAGCAACCTTATTTATAATAGCCAGAAACTGGAAACAACCCAGATGTCCCTCAACAGAGGAATAGATACAGAAACTGTGGTACATCTACACAATGAAGTACTACTCAGCTATTTAAAACAGTGAATTTATGAAATTCTTAGGGAAATGGATGGATCTGGAGAGTATCATCCTGAGTGAGGTAACCCAATCACAAAAGAACACACATAGTATGCATTCTCTGATAAGTGGTTATTAGCCTAGAAGTTTGGAATACAGGAAGAACAACCCACAAACCACAAGAAACTTAAGAAGACAGAAGACCAAAAGGTGGACATTTCATTCCTTCTTAAAAGCGGGAACCAAATACCCATGGAAGGAATTGCAGAGATTAACTTAGGAGCAGAGACTGAAGGAAGGACAAGCCAGCCTAAATATAGCTATCTCCTGAGAGGCTCTGACAATACCTGACTAATACAAATGTAGAGGCTCACAGCCATTCATTGAACTGAGTACACGGTCCCCAATGAAGGAGTTAGAGAAAGGAGTTATGGAGCTGAAGGATTTGCAGCCCCTTAGGATGAACAACAATATGAACTAACTAGTACCCTCAGAGCTCCCAGGGACCCAACTACCAACCAAGGGCTATACATGATGGGACTGATTGTTCTGGCAGCATGCGTATAGTAGAGGATTGCAAATTCGATCATCAATAAGAGGAGAGGACCTCAGCCCTGTGAAGGTTCTGTGCCCCAGTGTAGGGGAATGCAAGGGTCAATAAATGGGAGAGGGTGGGGTGGCAGGCATGGGGAAGGGGGAGGCAACAGGGGTTTGTTCTTGTTGTTTTTGTTTGTTTTTTGGAGGGGAAACTGGGAAAGGAGAAATTTACATGTAAATAAAGAAAATATCTAATAAATAAAATAAAATAAAATTTACGTTGAAAAAAAAAGAAAGGAGAAGCTGAATTTGAGGAATTTGGAAAATTTGGAGTGCCAGAGAAAATCATATCAGAGAATGGAGAGAATGGAAGTAGCTCTCTCTCTCTCTCTCTCTCTCTCTCTCTCTCTCTCTCTCTCTCTCTCTCTCTCTCTCTCTCGCTCTCTTCCATGTTTGGAATTTTGATTTATTTAGTTCTTTAATCTTTTTTACACTCCATTTTTATCCCTGTCCAGGTCCACCCTCTGACTGTTCCACATCCCATGCCTCCTCCCCTACGCATCTCCAAGAAGATGTTCCACCTTCTCACCCCCACCCCACCATATCTTCATCTGACTCTTTCAGCTGCTTGTTGGGACTTTCAGAAGGACTTTCATGCTAGGCTCCTGTTTGTAAGCACACCATAGTATCAATAATAGTGTTTGGCCTTGGGGCCTATCCTTGAGCTGGATACAGGTTTGGTCCTGTCACTGGACCTCAGGCTCTTCTCCATTTTTGACCCTCTAGTTCTTTCAGAAAAGAACAATTTTGGGTCTGAGCTTTTGACTGATATGGCAATCCCATCCCTCTACTTGATGCCCTGCCTTTCTACTGCAGGCGGACTCTATCAGTTCTCTCTCCCGATCGTTGGGTTGAGTCCTGAGAGTCATCTCCCAGGTCTCTGGTACATTCTACAGCACAACCCCACCTTCACTCCTACCTCTGAAGATTGCCCATTTCCATACTTTGCACTTGTCCTCAGAGCTTCAGTCCTCTCTCCTAGCCCCTCAATATGTGATAATGTTCCCCTTTTCCTCTCCCTGTCCCCTTTCCCATCCAGATTCCTCCCTCTTCTCCCACTCCATGATTGGTTTCTTCTTCCTCCCAAGTGGGATTGAAACATCCTCACACTTCAGCTTGTTAACCTTCTTGAGTTCTGTGGATTAAATACTGGGTATTTTGTACTTTGGCTAATATCCACTTATTAGCAAGTATATACCATCCATGCCATTTTGGGTCTGAATTAACATACTCAGGATGATATTTTGTAATTCCATCCATTTGCCTCCAAAAATTATGATGTCCTCATTCTTAATAGCTGAGTAGTACTCCATTGTGTAAATGAACCACATTTTCTGTATCCATTCTTCTGTTGTGGGACATTTGGGTTGTTTTCAGCTTCTGGCTATCACAAATAAGGCCGCTATGAACATAGTGGAACATGTACGTGCCCCTATGGCATGGTGGTGCATCTTTTGGGTATATACCCAAGAAAGGTATAGCTGGATCTTCTGGTAGATCTATTTCCAATTTGCTGAGGAATCTCCAGATTGATTTCCAGAGTAATTGTACCAATTAGCAATCCTACCAGCAATGGAAGAGTGTTCCTCTATTTCCACATTCTTGCCAACATGTGCTGTCACCTGAGGTTTTGATCTTAGCCATTCTAATTGATGTAAGGTGGAATCTCAGGGTTGTTTTGATTTGCATTTCCCTGATCACTAATAAATCCATATTTGTCACCTTGCACAAAGCTCAAGTCCAAGTGGATCAAGGACCTCAATATAAAACCAGATACACTGAATCTAATAGAAGAGAAAGTGAGAAAGAGCCTCAAACTCATTGGCACAGAGGGAAATTTCCTAAAAAGCACTCCAATGGCTCAGGCTTTAAGATGAAGAACTGATGAATGGGACCTCATGAAATTGGGGCTTCTGTAAGGCAAAGGACATAGTCAGTAGGACAAATTGGCAACCTACATATTGGAAAAACTTCACTAACCTACATGTGAAAGAGGGCTAATATTCAAAATATATAAAGGATTCAAGAAGCTATCCACCAAGAAACCAAACAACCCAATCAAAAAATGGGGTATATTGTGGCAGTGCTACCCATGGACAAGTGCCTCTGGATTGTGTAAGGAAACAAACAAACCCAGAAAGCAACACTGCTCCATGGCTTTTATTTCATGCCTCACTGTCCATTCATAACATTTAGAAACAACAAGAAAACAAATCCAAAGAAATAACAGAGATTAGAGCAAAAATAAATGAAATATTGAATAATCAATTCAACAGAGTATAGGTTATTTGAAATAGGATTAAACTTTAAGATTGAGAATAAATAGAATGCTAAAATAAATAAAATCAAAGAAAATAACAATACCATAAGAAACCAACTGCTGTACTAATGATGAATAGAAGACTGTAGTGTAGCTCAGTAGTAGAGTATTGCTCGAGCTTTCACAAAGGACTGGGTTTGATCTCTGTACCTGAAAATCAACATTTGTATTGATTAGCATTATAAAAATCTGTGTAGTATAACAATGTTAGAGAAACTTGAAAGCCCTAGCTAAAATGAATAATTTTGTGGGAAGATATGATGGCCAAAATTGAACCATGAGAAAAAGTACAAAGTTACACAGATCCATTATAATGAGATTGATTGCAAATAGAACATCATCCAATGAGGGAAGGTCCCACCTGAATGGCTTTATGATGAATTTCAATAAAGCTTTTTTAAAAATGGAATATAAAACTAAACAGAGAATTCACAACAGAGGAATCTCGAATGGCTGAAAAGCACTTAAAGAAAGATTATGGTGGGCTGGAGAGATGGCTCAGTGGTTAAGAGCACTGATTGCTCTTCCAGAGGTCCTGAGTTCAATTCCCAGCAACCATATAGTGGCTCACAACCATCTGTAATGGGATCTGATGCCCTCTTCTGGTGTGTCTGAAGAAAGCAATAGTGTACACATATACATAAAATAATTTTAAAAAGAAAGACTATGGTCTCTTTAAAAGCCCAGTGGCTAGGAAGCTATGGGATTGGCATTCTTTTCATGAAGATTACAATTAAGGTTCTAGGTTGTAGATATTCTGAAAATATGAATCATAATAAAATAGCCAGCAGAATTTTTCCTTCCTAATCTCCAGTCTAACTTGGTGAGAGTATGAAGGAGATTAACTGTAGAGAATAAAAATGACCCAAAACAGACGAGGAGAAGGAGGAGGAGGAGGAAGAGGAGGAGGAGGAGGAGGAGGAGGAAGAAGAAGAAGGAAGAAGAAGGAAGAAGAAGGAAGAAGAAAGAAGAAGAACTGAAGATGTTCAGAGGTCAGAACATTATGTCAGAATTATAAACATCTACATTTTGAGAGCAAAGAAGTTAGGGACTGGAGAAAGTTTTCTGATGGAAGGCATGCCTGATTTAGGATTGATATCATTTAAGAAACGTAGTTTGAAATAATTGGAAAGTAGAGCAAAATGGAAAGAAATTAATGATCAACAAGGAGAACAAAACATTGCCTTGGTCCCTATGCCCTTGTAAATAGCTAACAACAACACCGATAACAACAACAGCAACAGAATTCATATCAGATGTGTCGTGTATGGTGGTGAGGTGAGAGAAGAACAATATCTCTCAGCCCCTTTTCTATAACAATTCTTGTGCTAGTGTGGTTCCTGTTGCTGTGATACAGCACTGACCAACACCAATTTAAGGACAGAATGATTCATTTCATTTTACAGACTAGAGTCCATCAAGTCATCATGACAGAAGTCAGGGAAGGACTCATGAGATGCTCCTGGAGGGAGGAACTGAAGCAGAAATCATGGAAGAATGCTACTCACTGGTTTGCTCTCTGGGGCTTGCTTGTACTGCATTCTTTGTCAACTAGAAACGACCTGCTCAGAAGCAACATATTTCACAATGGGCTGTTGCCTTCCCACAACAATTATTAGTCAAGAAAATGTCTCCCATATTTGCCTATAGGCCAATGTGAAGGAAATGTTTTCTCAGCTGAGGCCCCTCTTTCCAGATGATTTTTGTGTCAAGTTGACATAAATGAAGTCAGCACAATTCCTGAACATGGGGGACTGTTGTGTAACAGTTTAGGGGGGAGATGACATGAGCATTGCACACAGGGACTCCTCACAGCAGCTGTGACTGTATACACAATACCTACACAAGATCAAGCCAACTGAAATCCCTTTGTCGACAGAAAGAGAGCCTCACAAATTCCCTTCCCTAGCTGAAGAGCTTTGGACAATTACTGGCTGCTGTGGAAGAATGATGTGTCAATTTTCTTTAAAGATAAGGCCCCTGATAGGCTGATCATGTTCCATGCTCCTACCCCAACCCACATATTAGTAGCACTTTGTGCACTCAGTGTATTTAAAAAGGATTATGTGCAGTTGATAGAGAAAGTGGTGGTGGAAATATGGACAGAGTTTGAGAGGATGGACTACAAATAGATTTTATCAAAACACATTGTACATGTATATGAAATTCCCAAACCATAAGTTTAAAAAACAGATCAGAGACTACCTCTAGATGCCAGTCATCACAGTGGTTGATAAGTAACATGAGTATATTAGATAATGTATGACTATTGATGGCCTCTTTTACCTTTTAAAACTATGACCTACTAACTATTAGCAATAAAGAGAGAATTACATAACAAATGCTAAGTTCCAAGTAACATTCAGTTTCCTAGGGAAATAGGCTGACATTTTTGACTGCTGGTAAACCACGTCTAGGGACAACCTGCACAGTGAACCCGAGAGAGGAGTCTTCCCAGCTACCACACACCTATCTCTTTAGCTGTTCCATGCCTTTTTGCTGTTTGATAATTTGTGTGTGGGGGGGGGGTGCACTGAAGTGGTACAAAATCTTTGACCAAATTTGTTTACTTTTTCCAAAATGCTAAGGTGTTGTGGTTTCTTGAAGCAGAATCCAAATTAGGCATGTTTGCTTGTTGTTTGTTTTGTTTTGTTTGAGAAGCCAATAGCACTGTTGGTTGGAGCATTCTGTAGACATGGACAAATGAGAGTCAAACAGCCTAGCCACACTGTTGAATCTCCAGTGTTAAATTTAGACACCCAGATTTCCTACAAAAAAAGCATTAAAGACCCCATCACATTCAGAAGCCTTCTGTAACATCTTATTTTCTTTAAAGAAACAAGACAAAGAAAGGCGATGCATTAAGCAAAAATAAGAATAATAATGATGATGATGATGTGCTTGGAAGAATACAAATTGTTATTTAGCTAGAGGATAGAAATCTCCCAGGATGCTCCTTAAAGAATATGTTTACATTCATTTTTTTTTATATGAAAGGATTCATCTGACAATGAATTACAAAATAAAACTCCCTACACTCTTGATAATCCCAGCTGGAGTAAAAAGATAGAATGCAAACCAATTTATTACCAACTGGTTTTAAAAAGTTATAGGCCCTGATCCAGGAGAAAGGAGGAGGGGAGGTTTTAAAGCCTAGCAGGTAGAAAACTTGCATTTTCTGATCATGAAAGCATGAGCAAGCTTTGTGCTCAACACTTTACAAAAATGTTATTTTTTTTAAAGTGAAAATCCACTTCAGGGTAAATAAACCTGAGGTGTTGTTCGAGACATGAGGCTCACTGAGTTCTGCAAATGACCTGAAGTGACCCAGCCTGTCAAAGGCAGACAACCTTTACCTGTCCTCATCCAATGCATGGTTCATGAAGTAATTCTTTATAGTATATTTACACCCTTTTCAGGTATAAGAAAGCAGGAACAGAAATGGCGGGAAGGTTCTTTCCCACGCTTCTGAAGCTGTATTTAGACTGTAATCAGCTATATGAGGATGTCTAAGTGCAAGTATAGGCTGGGATCCTTCTGTGGCTTTTTTTTTCTGTGACCAGGAAATTCTATGATGATATTTCACCTTTCTGAAGAAGTGATCAGTGCAGGATTAAGCACATTCACAGGGGAAACGTAAGGATTAACTCCAGCTTTTATAAGTTGTAGCTGGTGCAGGGGCTGAGTCCCTCAAGTCTCTTCTCTGTGGTCAGAACTGGGCTGCAATTTGGCAGCTTTTTCTGTCCCTTGCTTCAGGGTTGGCTTTGCTCCTCCCAGTGATCTTAAACCCACGCATTCACATGTTCACATTATTTCTGACCTTGGAGGCATCTGAACTTGTAATCCCTGGATATGATTGCTATAGAAATTTTCTTCCAGTTCCCACACTCCATGATCATGTCATTTAGAATTACTGAAATATGTACCCAGATCTGTCAAAACATTAAAGAAAAGTCTCATATTGTTATATAGGGAAATTATTTTTAAGAGTACAGAATTTATGATCTACAGAAGACATCAATTAGCATTTGTGGAAGAGAGAAATGAGGCTATGACATCTCCCTCACATCTAACTGGAATGAAATTCTGTGTTCTAATCATCGAGGAGTTAACAGATGCCTACAAGACAGTAATACTTGAGTATGACCCTAAGATATAGCACTGAAATACAAGGTGAGCTAATGCTGATCCTTCCTTCTCCAAAAAGAAGAACTTCATCTTATCTATAAATTAGGAATCTATAAATCCTTAGCTTCCAGACTGGTATTGTGTCTAAAGGTCTGAAAACTGGCAGATAACTTTTCAAAATAATAGACTTTTTCTTTAAAATATAAATAAAATAACAGATGTCAGAAATCGAATCCATGATCCTTTGTAAAATAATTGCTTTATGAGAAAATGGAGTTTTATTATCTACTTGCAAAATAAAAACTTACTCATCATACAACAGAGGCTTATGGAAGGTAAAATGTAATATGTCATATTTGTACAGAGAGACACACACATAGACATATACATACATATATTCATACATACATACATACATAATACACATACACATTTGCATATAATAAAATACATTTTAAATTTTAAATAATAAAGCATTTTCTCTTATGTCTTGAGAATTGCTCATAAGAAAGTTGTATTCTTCCAATATAGAATCTATTCTCTAACTTTATGGATATCATACAAAGTTTATCTCTCTTACAACAAAGGTGATGACCCACACTAGTACCTCAAGACTTTGACTCATGTATAGTCAGTGGTATTCTGCAAATAGGTATCAGTCTGTAGAAAAACGGATGGTACTCGGTGACCAGGATCCTTGTCATTATTTTGGCTGAATGATAATTTCTGATAATTTCATTTTTCAAATAGATGTATAACACATCAAATACACAGGACAAAATACCCGAGAATGTTGAGAAGACACGTGTCAGAACAAACGAATACCAGGGGTGAAAGGTGGGTTGAATCTTTGTATACTAGTGGTTTTCCTTGTTTCTGGACTTCTCAACTGCATGCTTTAAGTGAAGTATTTTGTTTAAGTGCTATCATTGTAAAATTAGTGAATAACTCAAATGAACATTAAATTTCTTCATTTCTTTATTCATTTCTTCATTTTTCCTGTTTGTTACCTCCCTGTCACTGTGAAAAAAATCCCCAAAAATCAACTCTAAGGTTTACTTTTGAATCACAGCTCCGGTGATTCACACCCCTTGATTCATTATTTCTCAGCCTGTGGCGAGCTGAACACAACAGGAGGAGTCTATCCTAGAGTGAAGTTGCTTACCTCCTGGAGCCAGAAACCAGGAAAAGTGACAACGTCCACTTTCTAGGGTATATCCCCAGTGACTTACTTCTTCCAACTAGTCTCCTCCTCCTGAAGTTTCCGATACCTCCCAGTAACCCATCAATCCACAAAACATTCAATTCATTAAAGATTAGAGCCCACATAACCAACCACACTAGGGACCAAGTCATTAATACATAGATTGGAGGGATAGTTTTAGTTGAAACCACATTCCCCAACCGAGAACATTTGCTATTAAGCAAACTGGAAGCAAAATACAAAGATGGAAGTGACAGCTGCGGATGTTATATGTAAGGCAAGTGCTCAGCTAGGCCACTGCCCTGAGAAGCACAGGGATCTTACTGACTATGTGCTCCCACAGAGCCGTGAACCCAGCATCTAAGCAATGTTACTGCGTCTTGTTTGCAGTTGCTTATCCACCATCTCCAATGTACGGTGAGCAGCCTCACTGCTCATAGTGTCATGCACGGTTAATCCCCTAAGGCAAGAGAGAAACCCTGGCATCTAGCAGGCAAATACTAGATCACCACTAAGCAAACAAAGACATGAAACTAAAGGTGATGTCTTTATAACTGAATTGTGACGTTGTCTAATCTGGGAAGAATTCAAGATTCACAACTTCAGATTCATGATTTGTTGTTCACTGGTTAACAAGGAAACTCCAATATTTTGATTACATTACCCTTTTTTTAAATTTTATTTTATGTGTATGAGTACACTGTAGCTGTACAGATGACCGTGAACCACCATGTGGTTGCTGGGATCCGAACTCAGGACCTTTGGAAGAGCAGTCGGTGCTCTTACCCACTGAGCCATCTCGCCAGCCCTGATTATGTTACCCTTTACCCAAACTTTCATTTATGAGCCCCAAATGAAATATCCTATTCATGTAGTTTTTCGAAGATCTTTTCTACAGGAATTTTAAGGAATCCTCTTCAGGATGGAAGTGACAGCATTAAAACTACAGAATACTCACCTGATTGAAAGGAACTGAGGCTGGCTGGCGTCACAATATTCACCCTTCCTGCAGCCCCAGGAGAAAAACCATGAGATCTCCATTGTGTGGATGAGTAACTGAAGCTGAGAGGAGAAAAACTGGGCTGTGGGTCAGACTTCAAACCTTACCTCTTAGCAAGTCATTTTCCATGATACCATGTTAAATAAGCCAATGAGATCCAAGTGAGAATATATACTAAATTCAGGATTATTTTTTCCATTAGTTTATTTATTCATTCAATTTATATCCTGATCACAGTCAAGCTCTCCTCCCAATCCCTACTCATGTGGCCTGTCCCCACCTCTCTCCCCCTTTTGAGGACCCTCTTGGCTATCAACGCAACCTGGCACATCAAGTCACTGCAGGAATAGGCACATCCTCTTCCACTGAGGCCAGACAAGGCAGCCCAGTTAGGGAATTAGGATCCACAGGTAGGCAAGAGAGTCAGGAACAGCACCCACATCCAGTTGTTGGGGAAGCAGCATGAAGACCAAGCTACATATCTGCTACATATGAGCCAGGATGGAGGTGGGAAATGAGGGTGGTTAGGTCCAGCCAAGTATACTCCTTAGTTGGTGACTCAGTCTCTGGGAGCCACCACGGTCCAGGTTAGTTTATTCTGTTGATTTTCTTGTGGAGGCCCTGTTCCACTCCTGGTGCTTCAATCCATTCCCTGACTCTTTCACAAGACTCCATAAGGTCCATGTAAGGTTTAGCTGTGGGTCTCTGCATCTCTTTCAGTTAGCTGCTGTGTGGAGCCTCTCAAAAGACAGTTATGCTTGGCTCCCACCTACAAGTATTACTAATAGTGTCAAGAACCAGTTCTTGCCCATGGGATGGGTCTCAAGTTGGGCCAGTCATTAGTTGGTCATTCCCTCAGTCTCTGCTCCATCTTTGCCCCTGAACTTCTTGTACATAGGAAAAATTTTCAGTGGAAGGTTTTGTGGGTGGTTTGGTATCCTTATCCCTCCACTGGGAGTCCTGCCTAGCTACAGGAGTGGGCCACTTCAGGTTCCATATCCCGCACTGCTAGGAATCTCAGCTGAATCACCCTCAGAGACTCCCTGGCAGGTCCTACCCGACTCCACTGATTTCCATTCACTTTCAGGATGAGAATGGGAACAGGAAGAAGGGGATTCTAGTAAACATAAATGCCAACAATTTAAAAATAAAGTTAAAATACAAAATAATTTGCTTTCTGTTCAAATAATGAGAGTGCAGATGTGAAAGTGTATCCAAAACCCCACTCCATGAAGAATTATATATGATGCACTAGAAGTTTGTTACAAGACTCTCAAAATTGTTCTCTCTTCACTTCCATTTCACAGGGATAAAGGGCACATGACTTGGCACAAGGTTTGCATGTAATACAAATCAAGTGGCATAATTCTACTGCTTTGAATGGATAAAGATATCTAAAGAAAGCTGAGACTTGAAACGCTAATACCTACTGGAAAATGTGTACCCTCTTCTATACTTCAGAATTTTCCATGAAAATCTTATTCAGAAAAGTGTGCTCAACTCATCACCTCTGGGAATTCCTGCAGCTATATCCTCACAGAAGGCAATATCTCAATTGCCCATGGAGAGGAAGATGCTAACCTGAGTGTTCTTGCTGCTCTATAAAAACACCAAATCACTGACAGCATTGATTTGGCTGCCAGTTTATGAAGAAAGGTAGTTCTTCAGAGTTTAACATGGGGAAACCAATGTTTGTGGATTTATTTGTTCGTTGCTTTATTTGTTTATTTAAAAGATTTCTTTCTTTTTAAACAACCTTGGTATTTTAAGGATAAACAAATCAGTCCACCAAATGACAAGCCAACAGGTTTGAAACCAGTTGTCATCTTTTATTCATCACACCCATAAATTGAACCTGAGATGATTTCCCTGTATCCCTACATCACAAACAGTATTCAAAGACAGTAGTATCTTCTTTATGAAGTGGATTTTTGTTGTTGTTGTTGTTGTTTTATGTTTGATGTATGTGTGATTGGCTGTGTTCCATGAATCAATTTCCTTGCAATTATTTGATAAGAAATTCATGACATATCATTGTTCTTTCCCTTTCTCAAATCATCTACCTTTCAGTCATAGGTAGAAACAGTCCTGACTCACCTGAGCTGCATCAGTCTCTACCAGAACATTCAAACTCTGAACCTCCCCGCCCCCCCGCCAACCCCTATAAATGGAAATAATTCTACCACCTTTTCCTAGATTGCCCAGGTTTGCAATGTGACTAAGCACATTCTAACAGCAGAAGCTGAACCTGGGTGTTTTACTCTCAACATAAAATATGAAAGACTGTCATCATACAAATCATCTTCAAAGATACAGCCTGCATGCTTAAGTAGCACGGATGAGAAGAGGCGGGAAGAACTGCAGCCTTCTGATACCCTGGGCTGTGGGTGTGCGGATTCCTGCCTTGCTAGCAAAGGCAGTGAATTTAACACTCAGATTTGCTTTGACAGGCTGACAACTGATATCACAAGACCACAGCTAAGAGTGGTTTATTACTTTTAGGGGGATTTATTTAATTCAGTCTCACAGCCTGAGGGTGGGGTAAAGATTTAACTTGAAATTAAATTCCAGCAGGAGACCTTTTAATAGAAGAAAAATGGGCAGAAGGGATAAATGACACGCTCAATTGCAATGAATTTAGAAAAGGAGGGGGTACTATATTTAACAAGGAAAAAAATCCCCAAAATCATCTCAGTTGTATGCCAGAAATAGAAAGAAAAAGTACAGATGAGCCAGGAAGGATGATGAAACTCACGAGATGATATGCTAAAGTTTCTGACACACTAAAATCTTTTCATCCATGAAGAAAAAAAAAATTCCAGTTTATGAATGCTTTCTGTCAAGGTCTGAATAAGCTGATTAAGAAAGAAGGAAAAAAGAAAAAACACACGAGTTTTTTTCCCTGTTGTTTTAACTTTAAACAATACAATAAACTATAGAACTGAAGCAAAGCCATTAGGAGCAGTAACTCTGGCTTAAACAAACAAACAAATGAAACCACAGGGAATGTCTACTCGGTAAGTTTCAGAACTGAAATGAAGCTGGGCAAAGGGGAATTTTGTCCTAGACAGCTTCTGCCAGCAAGAGAACTGTGGAGTTCAAGTGGCTGTGCTCAAAATCTTCTGCTTGCTTCTCAGAAAACAATGTCATGGGCACAGAAACACCTCATGGCTGGCATACCCTAGTTAGCAGTACGTCTCATCATCTCAGACAGTGTTGCATTGACTGAGACTTTCTGTGAGAAGATGTACTGTCATAAAAACTATTCATCTTGAATGCTACATTTGAAGGCAAATTTAACTGTCAGGCATTTGAGACATAAAGCTCAAGAAAAGAAAAAGGATGTGGTAGATAGAGAGACCATTTGCCTTACTCTATCCTGTCCATACTTGGAAACGTGGATGAAGGCCTCATCAGCCTCT
>JADRCD010172831.1:0-46164 GCA_019843815.1 Montemys delectorum | reverse complement strand
TTTTTTTTTCTTCAGCCCTCTCTTCTCTGCAATCTAGATAAATTGTCAGGCAAGCACATTGTAACCTTGCTGAATTTATCTATGAAAACACTCACATAAGCTTGGAATTAGTATGCCCCTGGAGACTATCCTACTTTTTCTTCTTAATCAGACTTTTAGGTGGATAGTCAGTATCTTCTGATGGGGCAGAAAGAATTTGCAAGCAGAATAACATTGACTCACCAAGTACATTATTTCACACTTGAAAGAGAAATTGTCACTTAGTAACAATAAGATTGTTCCCCTTGACTGCTTTTGTAACTTTCTATCCCTATACACAGAGGGCTTCCTGGTAAAGGCATGTGTTTGTGGAACATTAGTCCCTCACAGCTATTTCTGAGCTCTTAGGTCAAGAGACAGATAATTTACAGCCATTTACCTGACACTTCATATGGTCAAAGGCTACCACTTTACCCCTAGGAAGCCTGATCCCAATATGTTTGATAAACAGGCATACTCAAAATATATAGTAAAGTTCTTACATAAAGTCATGGAAAATACTATATAACTATAAGCTATCATAACATTTTCTAATCAATCTATTTTTGCTAGACTTTGAAACTGATTCTAGTAGTTACTTGTAAAGTCCTACAGAATGTAGAGGATTAAACAGAACAAGAGCTGTATTCTGTAAATACAGCATCATAATATGGATTTAACATTTTTGTGTCATTATAAAAATTCTGCTATCCTGAGAGGTTCTACCAGCACCTGACCAATACACATGCCAATACTTACATCTGACCAATACTTACAGCCAACTCTAGGACTGAGCGGGGGTCCCCAATGGAAGAGCTAGGGGAAAGGACTGAAGGAGCTAAAGGGGATTGCAACCCTGTAAGAAGAACAATATCAACTAACTGGATAACCCAGAGCTCCCAGGGACTAAACCACCAACCAAAAAGTATACAAGGAGGGGCCTGGATTCTAGATACATATATAGCAGAGGATGGCCTTATCTAACATCAATGAGAGGAAAGGGAAGCTTGATGCCAGTGTAGGGGGATCCTAGAGGGGTGAGTGGGTAGAGGAGCAACCTCATAGAGGCAAAGGGGAGGTGGGGAGGAGTGATGGGATGGAGGGGATGGTGAAGGGGTAACCTGGAAGCAGAATATCATTTGAAATGTAAATTAATAAAATGATTAATAAAGGAATTCTGCTACTAGTTCACAAAAGAATATGTACTTAATACTTTTGGTTTTATTGCATACTTTTGGGTAATTTAAAGCAATCAAGCCAGTAAGAGCTAAACAATTTTGAAAAATAATAACTTTTTTACTATTTATTGAATCCAGGTCTTCATTCATGCTAGCAACAGCATGTTCTATCACTGAGCTATACTTTGAGAGCATATTATAGTATTTTAGATTTGAACAAACTGTGAGAAATTCAAACAACAGTTGTTGACCTTAATGTGATGTTGCTTTGAGAAACTTAAGAGCTACAGACAATAAATGGCTGCTGAGAGAGGGAAATTTGATTATCTACAGGGATGAGCTTCTCTAATAGACATTCCAGTCTCAAATGGTCAATGGTCAGCACTAAACATATACGCGCATGAACAACACAAAATGGACATGGAGGCGCGCGCGTGCGTGTGTGTGTGTGTGTGTGTGTGTGTGTGTGTGTGTGTGTATGTTTCTATGCATATGGATCTATGTGTGGGTGTATATATATAAATTGTATATATATGTTTATCACAATTAAAAAGGAGTTCATGATTGGAGAGAGTGTATGTGAGTCACAAAATTATTTCTATAAGTAGAGTAGAGTCTCATTTGGCCACAATACTGGGTAATAGCATCCCATATTTGCCTTTATCTAAATTTACTAAGATTCAATAAAATAATCTAGAAGAATTTATTTTTGGAGGGGACAAGTTTTCCCTATGCAGCTCTGGTATCCTGGAAGTCTCTTTTTAGTCCAAGTGGGCCTTGAACTCAGAGATCACCTACTTCTGCCTCCTAAATGCTCAGATTAAAGGTGTGTGTCACCATTGCCTGACTTAGAAGCTAAGTTTAAGATCATGGAGGTTTACTATCTATATTTTCCTCTCTAATTATGTATAATGGAATCTTTGAGACTGTTGATGTATTTCCTCATACAGTGTCTTCTTTTATTTGTTCAGTAAATGCTTATTGAACACCCATGCTGAAAAACAAAGTAGCACTTCTCCAGATGTTACTGTGGACAAAACAATGCATTTTCTCCACTCTTTAAGCTATCTTTCCAGAAAGAGCATTTTCAGTATATTAAGTTAATACAACAATCATACAGACTAGATGAGATAGCCAGAAGGCCTGAAGAACAAACAATAGGTTTAAGAAATGGAGAATGTACAGTGATAGTTGAAAATAATGTAATAAAATGATGCCATCCTGAAAAGATAAATTTTAATGAGAGGCATAAATAAAATGAGAGTTATCAATATAAATTATTTATTTATTATTTATTTTATTAGATATTTTCTTTATTTACATGTCATACAATATCTCCTTTCCCAGGTTCCCTTCAAAAAAAATAAAATAAAATAAAATAAAAAACAAAAACAACAACAAAAACAAATCTCTGTCCCCTCCCCCCTCCCCCCTCCCCCTTGCTCACAACTCTATCCTTTCCTGCTTCCTGGCCCTGGCATTCCACTACACTGGGGCATAGAACCTTCACAGGGCCAATGGCCTCTCCTCCTATTGACAACTAATTTGGCCATCCTCTGTTGTACATATAGATTTAAAGGAAATTTCCAAGCATATACCACAGAAAGAGAAATTCTCTTTTACTAAAAGATAATTTTATATTTCAAGATACAAAAAGAAAACAGGCACATTTTTGAATAAATAAGAGGATATTAAGAAGAAAAAAAATCAATGTCATCATATTCTCAAGAACACTAGTGCCCAGTGGAAATGAAGAGTAAAAGGGAAGAAAGTTATTTCTTTAAAGGTTTATTCCTAATTTTAATTATTTGTTTGACATTTGTCTCATTACGTTTGAAGCAGGAGAAACTCATGTGAAAGTGGAAGAATATAGACAATTGACAACCAGTGTACTGTTACAAAGTAGGCTCTCTGCTCTTCTATAATGTTCAAACAATAAAAATAATCTAAGGAAGAATTATCTATCCCATTTCTCCAGCACCCTCCATCCCAGAATATACCACCTGTGAAATCAAGCAGCAACTATTCATTCTTTCCATCTGTCTGTGTGGATAGAAGTTACAGAGTTTATTTATATTGCTCCAAGTGATGAGAGATTTATTATATGTGTAGAGGCAGAAAAATCCAATTTAATACAAACACCAAAGGTTCTCCTTTCTATGGGAGGAGCATTATTTCAGCTGCAGGAACTGATGTCCTTTGTTCAACAAAACACTACAGTACTTACTTTAGATATGAAAGGCCAAACCTTTCAACAACTTAGTGCAAATGCTGCTACTTGGGCAAAAGGATCGCCAAGTATCACAATAAATCACATTTTACTGACCTTCAGCTACATATGAGACAGACAGAGAGGGATGATCAGCCTACCAGTGAAGACAGCTCAAAGAACTTAATTCAGAAAGGTCATGGACAGAGGATATAAAGCATGTGAACAGGGCCTACAGGAACCCGTACTATTACCACTCCCTTGTCTGCTAAAATAGCAGCTCCCATGCCCACGTAATATGCTACTACCCTACTACTTAAAAAAAAAAAAAATAGTATTTTAAGGAGTTCTCTGAGAATTTCCTACACTGTATTTGGATTATAATCGTCTATATCCACTCCCATTCCATCTTTTCCAAGATCAATTTCCAGTCTCTCACTCACTCTGAACTTGGGTATCATTCACTGGAGCATGGTCTACTTACAAGAGACTCTACCCACAAAGATAACTGGGTCTCCTCCTCTTAGAAGTCATCAACTGTCAATATCGCTTCAGCCAATGGTGGGAAATCCAGAGCCCTTCCCTTCTCTGTGCTGAAAGTCTGACTAGCTTGACTTTATTCACGTTTGAGTAACTGAATAAGTAAGTGACCACAGCTGCTATGAATCCAGCGTCCAATGTTCTGTCATGTCAGCTGTCTTTTTATAGTCAGTATTGGAGCCTCAAAATGAATACAGCACATAACTTCAGATTATACATTAGCATCACGTTTCTTTCTGTTTACACTAACATTGCAAATTTACCTTTTATTTGTATTAATGTATGCCATTTGTACATTGTTGTGCAAATTACTGAGTTCCTGAATTTGATTTGCTTGAAGAAAAGACGGATTGCAGAAAAATCAACAACAGCAATCAGAAAGGTGGGGACTCTGAAACACTTCCAGAAACAGTAAGAGCAAGTATTTCAAAATCATGGCTGTTGAACCCTGAGTTTCATAATAAATGTCTGGGATACTTGAGACTGTACCAAGCAGGAACACTTGTTAATAGCATAAAAGGATTATAGTAGTTAGTGTATGATTTATTTCTATTTAGTTATGCACTGCTAAACAACAAAACGATATAGTTCCATGTTTAATTAGAAAGATAATTCACACAAGAACAGGAACCAGAGAAAGCATGTGGACAGCTCTGCTCATTTATTGCTTTCTATTCATGGAAGGTAGATTTAAAGTTCTAAGTTCTTCCCACTGAGACCACAAGTTTGGAGCATAAAATAGAGTTGAGAGAAGCTTGAGCTGAGAGAGGCCTTAGCAAGCACACAAGGCAATTCTTTCAATTTGTAGATGAAGAGACTGAAATCCAAGGAGAGAAATTGAGTGGACTGAGATCACACAGCTGTTGACCAGCAGACATGATATCGGATTACTCAGTTCCAGGACAAAACTTCCTTTCTGCTAAGCATTTACTTCACCAAAGATAAATACAAGGAAATAAAACAATAAGGATTAAGCTATGCATTAAATAATAAAAGCAACATATACTTTGGCCAATGTTAAATTGCTATATTAACTTGCTCCTATATTTTGTAACATTGAATAATTCATGAATTTGTTATCTTTATCTCTTTCCTTGCCTCAGAGATTGATGATTCTAAGGATGCACACAAGAAAAGGTTGTAACCTTAGAAAAAAAAATCTACTTGCTTTTGATGTATCACTGTTTTGTCCAAGTGTGGCTTTATTCTTTGGGGTTCTCTAAAAGATTTATTCATATTATTGTTAGATATTTCCCAGGAGAAATAACATATCCTTCTTAATTCTGCAGTTCCTACCTGCCCTTTGACTCATCACTGCTCAGATTTTAAAATCCTAGTAAAACTGTGTTCTCTTTTTCAAAATGGTGTGTCTACACACTTTAGGTGTCTGTTCTTTATGCCAAATACCATTTACAAAAGACCTTCTCTTTGATTGCATGAAGTACATTAAGCACTTTTCCTGTTTGCTGGCTAAAGTTCTTCACGATGTTGGAGATAATTGTTTTTTGGCTTTGAGGAAAGAACATGCTCCCCACTGGAGATGAAGGCTGGAGAATCAACTCAGGAAAACAGACCTGAAGTCTGAGATTCCTTTATATCAATTTTTGAAGAAAGAAGCTTTATTAGCACAAGGAGAATATTAAAACTGAAAGAAAAATAATGACAAGAAATGAATTTGTAGGTAGGAATGAGTACAGTTAATAAGTTTGAACGTATCAAGCTCTTTACTAAATGAAACAGGAACAGGCAAGGTTTTACCTACATTTACAGGCAAATTTTCAGGTGAAACTACTCCTGGTTTTAAAATATAAAAGGGAAAAATGAATTTTATTATCAGAGGAAAGAGATGAGTTAAGTCTATAATTTTTAATTTCTTATTAATTTCTTTCTGCAAGAAATGTTTGTCTATTGTAACAAAGAGAGGATCCAAAGTAATACACAGAATATAAAAGATATAAACTACATGTCAAGTTGATTCATATTCAAAATAAGTCATAAATTATGTTCATTTTTAAAAGTTCATTTTCAATAATCTATTTCTAAACATTAGTTTTGCTTATTATTTTTTTGGTTGAGTATCAAAAAATTATTATTACCCATTGTTGGGACAGAAAACAAAGAGGCTGGTTGACTAATGTTTGTGTATCTTTGTTTGGTTCTTTTTTTGTCATTTTTTTCTTTCTTCTTTTTTTATTATCAGAAAAATAAAGGGAATTAGGAAAACAACCACCCTGGCACTGCCTGTACTATCAGCATTTACATGTTAATTTCCAAAGGTTCTAAAGACTTGAAAATATCAAACTTGCATTAAAAATAGTTGGTATTTAAGCCATAACCTGTGGCTAATCTTGCAAATATCAGCATTGAGACAGGACTGGGACACACACATAACCAGTGTTAAGTCAGCTCTGATAATTAATAGTGTACATGCATTTGAGAAGCACAGTGTGTTGCAGGTTAGTAAAAAGCCAACCTTGTTAGTATATATGTTTTAAATAGCCTAGAAAAATAAAGACTTAAAGTTTACTAACCAATAATTCTATATGAAGTTACATTGATACTGTCTTGTTTTCATGATTTTTAATTTCTATTACAAGTGTACAGAAAAAGTAAAATGAGAATCCCAGCTTATGGATGAGGTAAACAGATTTCGGAGCACCAATTTTTAGATAACTTGACTTTAAATATTCCTCCCATTTTGCCACAATTCTCCCAAATTTTAGCAGGTTGAGGCAAGTAGATTAGCATAATAGGCATTCTGAAAACAACATTGCATCAGTTGCCACATTGCTAATTTGAGAGAAAGCCCCAAGAGGAAGATCTGGATTTCACTAGAGTTCTCTTGTGGTTTTCCTAGTTTATTTTAGGGGTCTCAGTAGGGCCTTTGCAATAAATGAGAAAAAAGAGATGGCTTTCTTTTCTCTCTAATACCAAATGCTGGGTAAATAGGTCAGTTAGTAGATACTTAAAGACAGGGATATAGATAGAAATATAAAAATAAGATGCATAGATAGATGGATAGATAGATAGATAGATACATACATACATACATACATACATACATACATAGATGGATGATAGATAGACTGAATGGAGACCACATGAATCACTAGTGTGGCTGCATTATGGAGGGAAGACCCAAGCTAAGCTTCTCAGATATGATATGATCATTCTTGAACATTAAAAATAGATGAGATAACCAATGCTTAACAACCTGAATATTAATGTTGAGGCACTTAATGAAATTAGTACCTCTAACAAATTTCATTTTCTCATGAAAGAAACACCTTCATTATCATTGCTTAAGAGTCATCATCCCATAAGTAGGCATGATTTAGGAGAACAAGTGGCATCAAATTGTATTATATCCTTTATAAATGAGAACTGACATCATTTGAAAAAGTTGAGATGAGAAGTACAATATAAACAAAAGTTTAAAGTGAAATAAATATATTATCTTTGCTATTGAAACAATGAGAAATGGTCAGTTACATGAAAGACTTTTTATCTTAAGACACAAAAGACCTTGTAAAGGAATAAACTCACTTTGTAAAAGGATCCTCCTGTTTTCATTAACAATTATTCATAGCTAGGCAATGTGATAGCAGAGCTCTAGTGGTAGAGGTAAATTTCTGCCTTTTTCTTTGATTTGAACAAAGTAGTTTGAAGCCAGAATTAACTATTAGAAATCCATTTTATACAACAAATAATTTCCAATGTCTAAGGACAATAAAGATTAAAAGAAAAGGCAAACCAATTTTTGTAGAATATTGATCCCAACATCATGACATTCAAAATGCTTTTAATCTTAATTATATTTAGTAAAGATATAGTGTAAAATTTATATTTAAGATTTCAGGAACCACCATTTCATGCCTGTTATACTGCTGGGATTTGTTGTTGTTGTTGTTATTGTTGTTGTTGTTACTTTGCTGTGGTTATTTGTAACTACCAAGCATATAAAATGTGTCATTTATTAAAGAGCTTTCAAATGGAAAGCAATAACAAGTTTAAAGCTGGTTAATCAATTTTATGTTAGTTGTATGTGTGTTTTGCCAAACTTCATATCTGTGTACCTCATGCATGTCTGGTACACATGGAAGCTAGAAGAGGACTTCGGTTACCTTGCAACTGGAGTTTTAGATGATTGTGAGTCACCAGGAGTCAAAACTCAGGACAACTCAGTACCCTGAACATCTGGACCATCTATACATCCTATCGGCCTTGTTTATTTAAATATTCACAAATGTTCAATAACTCCCTATAATATTCTAGACACTGTGATTCTGAGAATTTAGCTATCCAAAAGCAAGAAAAAAATCACTATTTCATAAAGCTTATATGTTAGTTAGCAGAAAAAAAATAGATGAATATATTAAAGAGAAATCATGTCTATCAGGATATATGAAAGGAGAAGAAATAGGAATTTTATTGGTTGTGGCGATGATTGAAGGACGAAAAGGCAAGCATGGTAGAGATGCAGTTTGATTTCTATGAACCATCAGGTCTAATGAGCTTAAAAAAATTCTGCAGGTAACAATATTCCAATGATGTTTTATTTCTGTTTTGCTTCATGATAAAAAAAAAGTACTCTTGACAATAGCCTACACATGAAGTAAGTACCTTAGTACTGTTTTCCACAATACGAACTCCAGAAACAAGAGGGTTCCTAAGAGTAACAAGAGAACTAGGCAACTATTGTGATTTTTCAGCTTGTGGAGTGAAGTGAGACTTGTGATTTTCCAGAAATAAAACATTGCCCCGAATTCCACACTATTCATAATTCAGCAGAGAAGGAGGTGATGCAACTATCACAGTACGCCAAGGCAAGCCATATCCACTAATCATCGGGGAATGACAGAGGAGGTGGTGTTAGAGACTACTGAGGAAGGTGGGATGAACTGGTATCCACAAACCTTCCCAGATGGTAAAACAGTCAGACAGATTCTTAAAGAAGGAAAACAAAGTCCTTAGGCTAAGAACAGCTTGTACAAATGGATAAGAAAAATGTATTTGAAAAGGCGTAAACACGTTCCATCTGGGGCAAGGCTGGATAGAGAGATTACATAGGAAAGGTGGGGTTGAGAACAGCTGGAAAGTTACTTAAAAGTCAGAGGAAAGGGAGTGGCAAGAGCTGATTTGCACTTGTGAAGGAACTATTGCTCTCAATTTGGAAGATGTGTTGGAACAAGAGTGGGAGGTAATACTTAAAGTAGCAAAGAGACTGTTTTAGTGATTATTAGAATTGGGGATGAAGAAGCCACAAATTCCTTATGAGCAGAAGAGTACAGAATTTCTATTTCAAATTTCACTACAGCCTTGATTTTTGATATAGGTAGTGCTCAAAAACATCACTTCAATTTTCAAGATTTTGTCAATCAAAAGCAAAAGTATTTACCAATAATCAATGAATATATATCAAAGCCTTTTACCAAATTATCATATGTAAAGGAGTAAAAAATCCACTTTGAAGAGTTAACACATAAAAATTTGGTACATATTTATTCTGAAAATCATTTTAAATGCCCTTAAAGAATTCAAATATGTATTTTTTTTCT
Organism: Montemys delectorum; assembly: GCA_019843815.1. Taxonomy (NCBI): domain Eukaryota; kingdom Metazoa; phylum Chordata; class Mammalia; order Rodentia; family Muridae; genus Montemys; species Montemys delectorum. Next base: position 36,661 of record JADRCD010172831.1, on the reverse strand, counting down.
CTTCGGTGACTTTCTAAGGCAGGACCAGCCAGGAGGCACAGGCAGAAGCAGCAGAGCAGTTGGGACAGGGTCCATCCTCCATCTACACCCAGGAGGTGCACCTGTTCCACAGCCTTTTGTGCATCTTTCCCACCAGGGGAGAGCTGGTCTCCAAGGAGTACTCTGACCCTGGGACCCAAACACGATCACCATTTTCTCTCCAGTTATTTTCTAAGGCAGGATCCGCCAGGAGGCACAGGAAGCAGAAGCAGCAGAGCAGCTGGGACAATGTCCTTCCTGCCTCCATCTACACCCAGGAAGGAGGACTGATCCACAGCCCTCTGTGCACCGGTCTTACCAGGAGAGAGCTGATCTCTCAGGAGTGCTGACACAGGCTTACAGATCCTTAAGGAGGAACAAGCTCCAGCCAAAAGACTACAAGAACATCTAACACCAGAGATTACCAGATGGCGAAAAGCAAATGCAAGAATCTTACCAACAGAAAACAAGACTACTTGGCATCATCAGAACCCAGTACTCCCACCACAGCAAGTCCTGGTTAACCCAACACACCAGAAAAGCAAGATTCGGATCTAAAATCATATCTCATGATGCTGATAAAGGATTTTAAGAAGGACATAAATAACTCCCTTAAAGAAATACAGGAGAGTCCCTGGGGAGCTCTGAGGGTACTAGCTAGTTCATATTATTGTTCGTCCTAAGGGGCTGCAAACCCTTCAGCTCCATAGATCCTTTCTCTAACTCCTTCATTGGGGACCATGTTCTCAGTTCAATGAATGGCTATGAGCCTCTACATCTGTATTAGTCAGGTATTGTCAGAGACTCTCAGGAGATAGCTATATTTAGGCTGGCTTGTCCTTCCTTCAGTCTCTGCTCCATAGTTAATCTCTGCCACTACTTCTGTGGGTATTTGGTTCCTCCTTTTAAGAAGGAATGAAATGTCCACCTTTTGGTCTTCCTTCTTCTTAAGTTTCTTGTGGAGCATCCAGGGACCCAACCACTAATCAAGGACTATACATGGTGGGACTGAATGTTCTGGCAGCATGTGTATAGTAGAGGATTGCAAATTCGATCATCAATAGGAGGAAAGGACCTCGGCCTTGTGAAGGTTTTGTGCCCCAGTGTAGGGGAATGCCAGGACAAATAAGTGGGAGAGGGTGGGGTGGCAGGCATGGCGAGGGGGGAGGTAACAGGGGTTTGTTCTTGTTGTTTTTGTTTGTTTGGTTTTTTTTTGTTTTTTGGAGAGGAAACTGGGAAAGGAGAAATTTACATGTAAATAAAGAAAATATCTAATAAAAAAAAGAAAAAAAGAAAAAGAAAAAGAAATACAGGAGAACACAGATAAACAGGTACAAGCCCTTAAAGAGGAAACAAAAAAATCCCTTAAAGAATTACAGGAAAACATAATCAAACAGGTGAAGGAAATGAACAAAACCATCCAGGATCTAAAAATGGAAATAGAAACAATAAAGAAATCACAAAGGGAGACAACCCTGGAGATAGAAAACATGGAAAAGAGATCAGGAGTCATGGGCTGGAGAGATGGCTCAGTCGTTAAAGGCTAGTCTCACAACCAAAAATATAAGAGATCAGGAGTCACAGATGCAAGTATCACCAACAGAATACTAGAGAGAAAAGAGAATCTCAGGGGCAGAAGACACAATAGAAAACATTGATAGGACAGTCAAAGAAAATGCAAAATGCAAAAAGATCCTAACCCAAAACATGCAGGAAATCCAGGATACAATGAGAAGACCAAACCTAAGGATAATAGGTATAGAAGAGAGTGAAGACTTCCAACTTAAAAGGCCAGTCAATATCTTCAACAAATTATAGAAGAAAAGTTCCCTAACCTAAAGAAAGAGATGCCCGTGAACGTACAAGAAGCCTACAGAACTCCAAATAATTTGAACCAGAAAAGAAATTCCTCTCATCATATAATAATCAAAGCACCAAAGGCACAAAACAAAGAAAGAATATTAAAAGCAGTGAGGGAAAAAGGTTAAGTATATAAAGGCAGACCTATGAGAATTACACGGGACTACTCAGCAGAGACTATGAAAGCCAGAATATCCTGGCTGATGTCAAATAGACCCTAAGAGAACGCAAATGCCAGCCCAGACTATTATACTGAGCAAAACTCTCAATTACCATAGATGGAGAAACCAAGGTATTCCATGACAGTACCGAACTTATACAATATCTTTCCACAAATCCAGCCCTTTAAAAGATAATAAATGGAAAACCCCAACACAAGGAGGGAAACTATATCCTAGAAAAAGCAAGAAAGTAATCTTTCAACAAAACTAAAAGAAGATAGCCACATGAACAGAATTCCAACCTTAACAATAATAGGAAGAATTCCAACTCCAAAAATAACAGGAAGCAACAATTGCCTTTCCTTAATATCTATTAATATCAATGGACACATTTCTCCAATAAAAAGACAGATTAAGAGACTGGTTACGTAAAGAGGACCCAACATTTTCTTGCATACAGAAAACCAACCTCAGTGACAAAGACAGACACTACCTCAGAATAAAAGGCTGGAAAACAATTTTCCAAGAAAATGATCCCAAGAAACAAGCTGCAGTAGCCATTCTAATATCAAATAAATTTGACTTTCAACCTAAAATGATCAAAAAACATAAGGAAGGACACTTTATACTCATCACAGGTAAAATCTACCAAGAAGAACTCTCAATTCTGAACCTCTACGCTACAAATGCAAGGGCATCTACATTTATTAAAAAAAACTTTACTAAAGCTCAAAGCACACATTAATTAAATTAATTTATTATTAATAAAATTAAATTAATTAAATTAATTAATACTAAAGCACACAATAATAATGGGAAACTTTAACACCCCACTCTCTGCAACGGACAAATCAATGAAACAGAAAATAGAGACAGTGAAGCTAACAGAAGTTATAAAACAAATGGATTTAACAGATATTTATAGAACATTTTATCCTAAAACAAAAAGATATACCTTCTTCTCAGCACCTCATGGTACCTTCTCCGAAACTGACCATATATGGTCAGTCACAATACAGATATCAACAAATACAAGAAGATTGAAATAATCCCATGCATCCTATCAGATAACCAGGGACTAAGGCTGGTCCTCAATAACAACATAAACAATAGAAAGCCCACAAACACGTGGAAGCTTAACAACACTCTATTCAATGATAACTTGGTCAAGGAAGAAATAAAGAAAGAAATTAAAGACTTTTTAGAGTTTAATGAAAATGAAGCCACAACATACCCAAACCTATGGGACACAATAAAAGCTGTCCTAAGAGGAAAACTCATAGCTCTGAGTGCCTCCAAAAGAAACAGGAGAGCAAATACACCAGCAATTTGACAGCACACCTGAAAGCTCTAGAAAAAAAAGAAGCAAATTCACCCAAGAAGAGTAGATGGCAGTAAATAATCAAACTCAGGGCTGGAATCAACCAAGTGGAAACAAAAAGAACTATACAAAGAATCAACCAAACCAGGAATTGGTTCTTTGAGAAAGTCAACAAAATAGATAAACCCTTAGCCAGACCAACTAGAGGGCACAGAGACAGTATCCTACTTAACAAAATCAGAAATGAAATGGGAGACATAATAGCAGAAACTTAGGAAATCCAAAAACTCATGAGATCCTACTACAAAAGACTATACTCAACGAAACTTGAAAATCTGGATGAAATGGACAGTTTTCTAGACAGATACCAGGTACCAAAGTTAAATCAAGATCAGATAAATTATCTAAACAATCCCATATCCCCTAAAGAAATAAAAAGTCATTAATAGTCTCCCAACAAAAAGAGCCCAGGATCAAATGGGTTTAGTGCAGAGTTTTATCAGACCTTCAAAGAAGACCTAATAGTACTACTCCTCAAACTATTCCACAAAATAGAAACACAAGGTACTCTACCCAATTCGTTCTATGAAGCCACAATTACTCTGATACCTAAAGCGCACAAAGGCCTAACAAAGAAAGAAAACTTCAGACCAATTTCCCTTATGAATATCGATGCAAAAATAATAAAATTCTTGCAAACCGATTCCAAGAACACATCAAAATGATCACCCATTGTCTTAGTCAGGGTTTCTATCCCTGCACAAACATCATGACCACGAAGCAAGTTGGGGAGGAAAGGGTTTATTTGGCTTACTTCCACATTTCTGTTTATCACAAGGAAGTCAGGACTGGAACTCAAGTAGGTCAGGAAGCAGGAGCTGATTCAGAGGCCATGGAGAGATGTTTCTTGCTGGCTTGCTCAGCCTGCTCTCTTATAGAACTCAAGACTTGCAGCCCAGAGATGGCACCACCCACAAGGGGCCCTACTCCCTTGGTCACTAATTGAGAAAATGCCCCACAGCTGGATCTCATGGAGGCACTTCCCCAACTGAAACTCCCTTCTCTGTGATAACTGTAGCCTGTGTCAAGTTGACACACAAAACTAGCCAGTACACCCATCATGATCAAGTAGGCTTCATCCTAGGGATGCAGGGATGGTTCAATATATGGAAATACATCAATTTAATTCACTATATAAACAAACTCAAGGGAAAAAAAAAAACAAATGATCATCTCATTACATGCTGAGAAAGCATTTGACAAAATCCAACACTCCTTCATGATAAAGGTCTTGGAAAGATAAGGAATTCAAGGCCCATATCTAAATATAATGAAATCAATATATAGCAAATGAGTAGCCAACATCAAACTAAATAGAAAGAAACATAAAACTGAAACATACACTGAAATTAGCAGAAAAGAAATTGGGGAAGAGCCTTGAGCACATGGGCACAGGGGAAATTTTCCTGAACAGGACACTAATATCTATTGTTCTAATATCAAAAATTGACAAATGGAACCTCATAAAATTGCAAAGCTTCTGTAAGGCAGAAGACACTGTCAATAGGACAAAATCGCAACCAACAGATTGGGAAAAGATGTTTACCAATCCTATATCTGATAGAGGGCTAATATCCAATACATACGAAGAACTCAAGAAGTTAGACTCCAGAAAACCAAATAATCCTATTAAAAATGAGGTACAGAACTAAACAAAGAATTCTCAACTGAGGAATACTGAATGGCTGAGAAGCATCTAAGAAATGTTTAACATCCTTAGTCATTAGGAAAGTGCAAATCAAAAAAACCCTGAAATTCTACCTCACACCAGTCAGAATGGCTAGGATCAAAAATTCAGGTGACAGTAGATGGTGGTGAGGATATGGAAAAAGAGGAACACTCCATTGTTTGTGGGTTTGTAAGCTGGTACAATCACTCTGGAAATCAGTTTGGCGGTTCCTCAGGAATTGGACATAGTACTACCTGAGGGCCCAGCTATACCACTCCTGGGCATATACCCACAAGATGCTCCAACACGTAATAAGGACACATGCTCTCTATGTTCATAGCAGCCTTATTTATAATATCCAGAAACTGGAAACAACTCAGATGTCCCTCGACAGTAGAATGGATACAGAAAATGTGGTACATTTTACATAGTGGAGTACTACTCAGTGATTAAAGCAATAAATTTATGAAATTCTTAGGGAAATGGATGGATCTGGAGAATATCATCCTGAGTGAGATAACCCAATCACAAAAGAACACACATGGTATACACTCACTGATAAGTGGATATTAGCCCAGCTCAGAATACCCAAGATACAATCCACAAACCACATGAAACTCAAGAAGAAGGAAGACCAGTGTGTGGACACTTTGATCCTTCTTAGAAGGACGAACAGAATGCCCATGGAAGAAGTTGCAGAGACAAAATATGGAGCAGAGACTGAAGAGAGGACAATCCAGAGACTGCTCCACCTGGGAATCCTTCCCATATTCAATCACCAAACCCAGACTCTATTGTGGATCCCAGCAAGTGCTGGCTGACAGAAGCTTGATATAGCTGCCTCCTGAGAGGCTCTGACATTGCCTGACAAATATAGAAGTGGATGCTCACAGCAATCCACTGGACTGAGCACAGGGTCCCCAATGAAGGAGCTAGAGAAAGGACCCAAGAAGCTGAAGGGTTTGCAGCTCCTTAGCATGAACAACAATATGAACTAATTAGTACCCTCAGAGCTCCCAGGGACTAAAACACCAACCAAAGAATACACATGGTAGGACTCCTGACTCCAGCAGCATGTGTATAGCAGAAGATGGCCTAGTCAGTCATCAGTGGGAGGAGAGGCCCTTGGCCCTGTGAAGGTTCTATGCACCAGTATAGGGGAGCCAGGAAGCAGGGGAGAATGGGTTGGTGAGCAAGAGGAGGGGGGAGGAGGGAGGGAACAGGGTTTTTTTGTTTGTTTGTTTGTTTGTTTTTGTTTTTGTTATTTTATTTTATTTTTTTTTTGGAGGAGAAATTGGGAAAGGAGATATCATATGACATGTAAATAAAGAAAATATATAATAAAAAGAAAATATCTAATAAATTAACAAAAGAATTTAAATATGTCTAATTAGTTATGAATAAAGGTAAATGAAGCTGTATAAACCAGTGAAAATATAAATAAGCACTTACTGCATGTTTTACTACAAGGTATAAATAATATGAACCCTTACTTTCATTTAAATACAAAAAGAACAGTAGCCCAGCAGTGGTGGCACAAGCCTTTAATTCTAGCAACTTGAGAGGCAGAGGCAGGCTGATTTCTAGGCCAGCCTGGTCTACAGAGTGAATTCCAGGAGAGCCAGGGCTACACAGAGAACCCTGTCTTGACAAAACAAAACAAAACAAAACAAAAACAAAAACAAAAACAAAAAAACCCCAACAATACATGCATTTATGTTCACAATTTCTATTCACAGTATTATTTTGGAGTGGGGAGATGGCTCAGTGGTTAAGCACTTGCCACATAAATATGAGGATCATATTTTATATCCCCAGATACATGAAACATAAGATGGGAAAGGCTGTCTGCCTGTAATTCTAAAGCTTGAAAAGTAAAAACAGGGGATTGCCCCCAACCAAGATAGCTTATCCAACCAGTTGTATCAACAAGGTCTGAGTTAAACTGAAAGATCATACCTTAAGGAATAAGGTGGAGCGTAATCGTGCATATGTGTACCCACACACATGTCAAGAGAATGAATATATGCATGCACACAACAAAAGAAGAATGCTTTTGACTAATTTAAATCAACTAAAAAATTGACTTTTAGAATGTCTGTAAATACAAAAATACCCCCTAAACGTTCTAAAGATGTTAGTTGTGATCACTTTTAATTTGACTAGATGTAGAAACACTGGAAAATACACACTTCTTTGAGCATCTATGAGGATATATCCAGAAAAGTGCACTTAAGGTAGAGAGTTAAACTTTGAATGTGGATTGGTCCATTGCATGGATAACAGTCACAGACAGAACAAAAAGTAAAAATCGAAAGAGTGTAAGACCAGCATCTGTCTCCTTATGGTTCCTGAGTACAAACTTGTATGAACAGCAGTAATTATAGTGTGTATCTCCTTAAACCATTTGCAAAAACAAACAAACAAACAAAAAACCCCCCAAAAAACCAACTTTTTAATGTTGCTTTGGTCAGATGTTTTGTCACAGCTATGAGAAAAGGAACTAAGGCAAGAATTCTATATCGTTTACTTTGCAAAGCTTCCTAGAAATTGTTCCTAATTAAAATTCTGTCAGTTTTGTTATTTGATATGGTAGTTATTTATAATTTAGTATGAAGTAATTTACTTAGCATACCTCTTTACATTTCTTTATTGGTATCTGAAATAAGAAAAACCACCACCACCACCAACAACAACAACAACAAAACCTAAGTGCAAAGACTTTTGGTTTCTCAAGTGCTCAAAATAAGAGACAGTGGAGTACTTAGCTTTAAACATATTAAGTACACCACCTACTCAAAGTGTCAGGAAACATTGTGGAAGAGAGTTATAAAGAAATTTAAGAGCAGACAATAGAAAGGCTATGCAATGTTGCCTGTTGGCATGACACAGCCATTTCAATCACAATCTAGGAGGAGTTACGTTTGCCTGCACTGGATCTGTACAAAGCTACACATGATATTAGGTGAGCAAGGACAAGGAGTGAGTCAAGGGACCATATTCACAACTCATAGACTATAGGCTCATGGGACATTCGCAGTCATTGTACACTCATAGATGAGACAATCATCTCAAGGGATAATTTAAAATTCATGGTCACACACAAACCCCTGATTAAAAATCAATGGTTCACAAGACAGAATATCAAGACATGAATATAAGTAAAGTATATAAACATACTTTATATTTATAAATATAAAAAAAGTTAATAAAGTATATAAGTAAAGGACTTGTAAAAAGGAGTGGAAGGTGACAGGGGATGGGAGAGTGATATAGAATGTCGAAATAAGTGTAATCTGAATGATATCAATTATATGCATATATGTATGAAAATAACAAGAATGTGGGAGTGTTTTCTTTTTTTTAAGATTAAACATCTTTAATGCTTTGGGGAGTAAATCAGGGTATGTGATAGTATGGATGTTGAATAACTACAAACAAACACAAAGTGGATTCCTCAGAATCAAAACACAGGAGGTAAGAATTTGCATAAAGTACTTTAATCAAGACTAGGTTTGGGTTCTTGGCTTCTTTTGTTTTCTATGCACCTACAATTTCATGTCACATTGAAAACTAACAAACATTTAATTTGGAAGGACTCATGCTACCTAATTTATCCAAAGATGAAAAGTCGTCATTCTCAGGAAGAATTCCCCAGATATAAAAATGGAAACCATCTCTAGGAAGTACACTGCAACCAACTGACCAACTGCAGAGCACTGCCAATCAGGACGCCTTGCAAACTAGTAAAAATATAAGTGGTCCATGTGCCCCTGTGCATTCATTAGATCTGAAGCAATGGTAATTTTCCCTTTAGGCTGTGGTATTAGACAGTGGAACTGCAAATTGGCCATCCCCTAGAGAAGGATGAATAACCCAGTTCACAGCAATAGTTAAAACTGCTGCATGCAACACAGCCCAATACTTCCCCACAAAGAGCTGAATTCTTAAAATCCCATTTAAAAACCTTAACCTTCCTTCTGAAGTTTCTGTACAGTAAATGAAAGTTAAAATTGTACAGCTCTACCTCATGATTCCTTTTTATTTTTCCTCTTAAAAAGGAGTTTGATGATAGTTTATAATAACCTAACGACTGGCAAGAGGAAGCGAGACATGTGCCATACATGCTGGTCAGTTTCCCCTTTGGAAACATCTGATCTTATTCTGTGTCAAGCTCCGCCTGTCCGTGATGTTATTTTTAAACTTGAAGAAGGAGGAAACTGATTGATCTTAAACGATTTCTAAAAACCTATTGCCCCTATACTTTGCCCATTATAAGCCATCGGGATCAACCTGCCACCTGCTGATAAACTACATAGTTTGAAAACACTAATCAAACAAGATAGTGAAATGATCAAAGTGTGGTAGTCTGGTACCTCCATTCAGTGTGGGACATATCTGTGAACTGAAGAAGAGCAGGAGATTTCAAATACAGACCAAAAGAACTCTTTTAAAGCATTTCTTTTGTACTTGGAAATTTGTTATATATATATATAACCAGGAGTGCTAAAAGCCTAATAAATTCCTTTGATCTGGACGTGGCAAGTTCTTAAAGAGAAAGTCTAAAAGGTGGCAGACTGTCTGCTGTTCTCTGAAAATTAGAATAAAAAATTCCATCACCTACTTCTTCCCTTCCCTCCTACCCACTACACTAATATGCTGTATATTCTATCCATGTTGGTGAAATAGAAACTACCAGCAATGATTAGAGTAATATCTAAAGCTACTCAAATATTTTTGAGTAAACATACAGAACTCCCTTAACATTTGCCTTTCCAAGACATGCAGGTCACATGAAGGGATGCTAGTAGAAACATTCACAGGAGACTCTGAGGTCCCGTTCCATGGATGAGAAGATCTATAAACAAGCATCTCAGTCTTACATCCTGGGGTTCATAGGTGGCTCAATGGTATGACACTTGCCTAGCCTATGTGAGGATCTGGGTTCTGTCCTGGAAACAAACAGCACACACACACACACACACATACACACACACACACACACACACACACACACACACACACACACACAATCTCTGTTGAGGTTTGGTCTTTTGCTATTTATTTTAATGCTAAGTGTAGGCCCCCAAGATCTGGTTGTCCTGGAAACCAGTGAGTCTACATGAACACCTTGGTCCCAAGTTATTTCTGACTGGTAAATAAAGATGCCAACTGCTGATAACTGGGCAGAAGAGACATAGTTGTGGTTTAGGTTTTCCCTGGCTTGTGAGTTGGAGATAAAATGAAGAAGAGGAGGAAGGTGCAGGAGCAGAAGGAGGAAAAGCTGCCATGAGTTAGGAGTCAAGAGAACACTGCCATGAGAAGGAGCCCCAAAGGCTGGCCAATTGGAGTATAGAGCAGTGCAGATGAAACATAGTAAGTAATTTCTCAGGGTTATCAATAGGAAAGTAGATTCTAATAGCATAGAGCGTAGTATCTATCTGCCTGGCGCTTGTGTTGACTAAGGCTTATCGTTAATATAAAGGCTTTCATCCAGAAACTAAAGGATCAAAGGCTGGGTAGAAATCCAATACTAGGATTAACTAATTTCTATAATAAATTGAGAATATGCATTAGTGCCAAATGGATCATTTAAAATTCAGGTAACCCAAAACACCTTCATGAAGAAATGAATGCTCTAACTAGAAACTGAGGGCACCGCTTTTTTTTTGAACTTGACATATAACCTTATCCCACAGCAAGGAATTCATCAGGGATCATCAGGGGTACCATACTGAAATTACATATTTATAGCAACAGAAATATTTACCACCAAACTTATAAATAAAAGCCTTCATGCAGAGTGGGGCCATCATCCAATCATAGCACGCACAAGGTTAGAAGAAGAATATGACAAGTTTGACACTCCAGTAAGCTACCTAGGTGGAACCTCTCCAAAACTAACAAAACCAAAATAAAACACCCATCCTCAACAAAGCCAACTAGAGAGAGCAAATGAAAGGAAAATAATTCTACTCAAATCATTTGTTTGCTTGAGTCCAGACCTTTTTTTAAATTTAAACTGGAATCAATTTCTGGAAGCTACTGGAGCATTATTTTTTCTAATTCAAGGTAGTTTTAGTGACCTATCTATAGTATAAGATTTGGCAGTTTTTGATAATTATCAGAACTGAGTATGGTGTAGCCTCTTATAATTAATCCCTACTATGCCTCTATATCCTAAATACTATTTTCTCATGTTATTAAAAAAGAAAAAATCAATGAAGAGAGATTATATAAGTAAAGATAATTATAGAGATTCAAGTTTAGATTTCATTTGTTTGTGTTGTATCTTGCCATGTTACCTTGAGAATTCAATGAGAAAAATACCACATTTCTGTAGAAAATCAAGACTAATAAGAGTCCTACCATGTGTACTCTTTGGTTGGGGGCTTAGTCCCTGGGAACTCTGAGGGTACTAGTTAGTTCATATTGTTGTTCATCCTAAGGAGCTGCAAACCCTTCACCTCCTTGGGTCCTTTCTCTAGTTCCTTCATTGGGGACCCTGTGCTCAGTCCAATGGATGGTTGTGAGCCTCTACTTCTGTATTAGTCGGGTACTGTCAGAGCCTCTCAGGAGACAGCTATATCAGGCTCCTGTCAGCCAGCACTTGCTGGCATTCACAATAGTGTCTGAGTTTGACGATTGAATATGGGATAAGTACATGGTAACTGTCTTCAGATGCACCAGAAGAGGGTGTCAGATCTCACTATGAGTGGTTGTGAGCCATTCATTAGTAAAGAAATGAATTTACAAAAATATGTATAATATTTATATCAAAGCAAGTAATAGAATTATAAAATATCCACAACTTCAAGAAAAAAAATCATTGTATACCTAGTGGTTTAATGGTATACATGTTTAGAAACTTGTCATGAGATCGACTTGAAAAACACATAAAGCCCACTAATTAATAGCTTTTTCCAATATATTTAATATCATGGCACTCAGTGGTACCTAATTTATAAGGAAAGGAGAACCATTGAAAAATTTTAAGCTGGTCCACAATTTGTTGGTAGTTTCTAATTAGAGCCATTGACTGTAAGACATGTAAATGTGTGTATAGTATAGAAATGTACAGATTAGAGAATGATGTATTAGAAGGTCACTATAATCATCCAGGAATGTTCTCTTTAACATTTGGAAGTTCTATCATAATTTTTCCTTAAAAACTCTAAAGCTTTAAGTAAACTATGACAGAGGATACTTAAAAAATGCCTAGTAGTTTTATTTATTCTAGATTTACTTTTATTGTTTTTGAAAGATAAAAAGAAAATCTTTATCCTGCTACAAAGAAATCAACTAGAGCACAAATATATAAAAATGTCAAGTTCACAACTTGATTTTCTGACTGGCAAATGTAAATTTCACTTATTACTATGTAAGCTATAATGGTGTGTTTGTGAGACTTTTCAGTATATGTCAGCGATTCAAAATGCATCAAAGGCACATTAGAGACAGATGTTTGAACTGTGGTGTCTATGCGAATAGGATGAGTAAATCCTGAAACTACATGGAAAAGGACCAATTACTAAGAAACTCAATGAAGAAACCATATGAATAAAGATGAAAACACATTCAGAAAATAGTTTAAGTGGTCAACTGTTATAAATGAAAATCACTGAACTCCATTTTATATTCATTGACTAAGAAACTTAATGAAGATCACCTATAATTTTTAAAAAGATCTGATTTTCTTTATGTCTTGTAGCAATTTGACAAGACAGACTTAACTTATCAGGAACAGGGATATGGATTGGAATTCATAATTATTTTTTAGTTGTATGAGTTCTTTTATTTTTTAGTAAGTGATTTATGTAAGGTAACTTTCAAGTGTTTCTGTCTATAAAGAATTCTCAGTAGGTTTAATATGAGAGCACGAGATTATTAACTTCATCTGTGAATTATTTATCATATTTTTGGCATGTAGAAAGCACCAAGGAATTATATCTTTTATTAATATGTAGAAAGGAAAGGTAGCTTAGATGGGTTCCTTAGTCTTATTTTATGTTGTCAGAGGAACATTGACACTTTCATAAAAACAAGCTAATATGAAATTTGATTTTATAAAATAAGAGAATCTCTTTATATTTTTTATGACTCAATCTCAACAAAGAAAATGACCTTTAGTTAGTCCATTAAACAATTTATTTCTTGTCCTGTTTGGTTTTTCCATTAATTTGACACAGTAAAGATCTAGAAAATGCATCTATTGGAGTTGCCTGTTGGGCAAGTTTATAGAGCATTATCTTCATCAATAATCAATCTAAATGGACTCTGTTGTTGAATTTTCTTTTGCTTTTATATGACTCTGACTGTTCCTTGGTTCTTCATTCTTATAGTATTAAAATACATAACTTTATTATTTTGATTTATGGGGCCTATATTCCTATATTTGAAAGACTTGGAACCTTTTAAAGATATTTAATGTTTTAACTACTTGAAATTTTAAATGCTTTGAGGCTTTTAAAATTTGAAATGTTTATATTAAAATAGCAGTATTATTATGAGAATAAACATGAAAGAAGGGTTTTAGCTTAATAATTACATGTTGGCCTGGAGGTAGACATGGATTTAATTGTCTTAATGGACATGGATTTAATTGTGTCAAGTCCTGTCATCTTGACACATGTTACAATTATCTGGGAAGAAGAGGAAAGGAAATTCAGTTGAGAAAATGACTTCATTCAAATTGGCTATAAACAGATTCTGTAGGTCATTTCCTAGACTAGTTATTGATGTGACTGGATCAACCACAGAGCAGGTGGTACTATGCTTGGACAAATGATCCTCAATTATATAAGAAGGCTGAGCTAACCATGATAAGGAAGCCAATAAGCAGCATTTCTCTGTGGCTCCCACTTCAGGTCCTGCTTTCAGATTACTGTCTTTAAGTTCCTGCTTTAATTTCCACCAATAATGCCCATCTATAATGTATTGTTATCTGCAATGTGAAGTAAACCATTTGTTGTTCAAGTTGTCTTTATGTTTTAACACAACAATAGAAGCACCAAGAGAGATTTTCTAAAAGGTATGACAATAAAATATTATAATCTATAAATGTGTAAAAAAATACAATACAGAATGTCATGCTTTTTGATTGTCACCTCATTTACTGTTAAAATCGTCAATCAGTCTGTCAATGATTAGTTTTAAAACACTGTAGTTGATTATGTAAAGAATGGAAGACTCAAAATATCCAAGATCCTTGATAGCACAATTAGGTATGAAATACCTATATGAAATTTTTACTAGCATTCTAAGTAGCAAGTAGAGTTAAATAGAGGAATGAAAACTATATCTGAGGGAGGGAAATATAAAAGTTTCACACCAACCCTCTAGTTCATAGTCACTAAGCTTAAATGGCTCTTTTTTCTCTCTGCTGTTCCTGTGTTTCTCTAGGTCATTCATTTTACTACAGCCTAGATGACTTTCTCATCATCCTCTGTCAGGTATTTGACACTGCCTGGTACCCATGACTCATGACTTGACTAAGAATAGGAAAGAACTCAAAGATTTTTGTGTCTCTTCACATATATCTGTTCGTGCTTCTAACAGATAGTGTTGCTTAACTCTTTATGCTAATGCTGGAATGAATGTGTTCTACTTCTCCTTCTCTACTGCTAAAATCAAGACTATCACTCAGCAGTTAACACCTATCATCATTGTATACCACAGTTTTCTTGCAACTGTGTGTACTCTATCAGTTTACAAACACATTTGATTTTTTCCTTTTAAATTCCCTTTACTTGACTTTAATTCCCTTTTAGTGAATGCAGTCTCTCTCTCTCTCTCTCTCTCTCTCTCTCTCTCTCTCTCTCTCTCTCCCTCTCCCTCTCCCTCTCCCTCTCCCTCTCCCTCTCCCTCTCCCTCTTCTTTTGTCACAAAACTCCATAAAATTGTAACTATCACCCACTCTGTAGTTTCCCCATTTGTATTTCCTTGAATTCAATCTGATGAATCTCTTTCTACTTACTAATGTCTATCTCTTTTCCTCTACTATCCTCCTCCTGGGTCTTCCAAATACTTTTGCCACTTCCTCTTACACAAGAATCCCACAAACCAGTACCTGAAAGGTCCACTTTTTGTTCAAGTGCCACTCACGTTCAGCACTAATGATGAATTCATTGATACACATTGTCTGTTAGCCTTTATGAAATACATATAGTGGTTAACTCAGTCCCAATGTGCCCAGTACTGACCACAAAGTTCTTAAGAAGCAAGCAAACACCCCGAGTTTGGCTAGAATGGTGCTGGGTGCCTGACTCTGAGCTAGATCATAGACACTGCACTCAGTTGCCTCCTAAGCCTAAAGAGGCTCCCATTCAATGAACAGGTACCACTAAAGATCTCCTCCTATTCCTTTACCCAATGATCAACAGGAAGAAAATCTTTGTAAGACACAGAAGAAACTTAAGCCACAAACTGACAGCATCAGCTTTTTGCTGATAAGCTTGAAGGATTTTTTTGTTGTTGTTGTTGTTCACTCCATACAGATGAAACAGGGATATTTGATAGATGTGATCTTTCCATTATGTTTGAAGCATTTATTGTCATTTGGGATTTATGATTTATTAATTTTCTCCAAATGTTGCAGATTTTCTTGTTTAAAGGCTTTTCCAATCTTAAAAGTTGTAGCATAAATGTAATTACAAGTACTCCCTCCAATGTCACACAAGAATTTCCTTGATATATCAATTCCAGTAGGGAAAGCCTGTCAGTAGCATTTTCCATATAAATGTTTATTCTTTACCTCATCACCAATGAAATGGGCATACTGAGAGAGATTAAATTCTAAAAGGACTTCTTCAGTTATCAAGGGGAAAAGAATAGCAAGAGGCTGAAACGGATTTCTCTCAGGGCCAGGAAATTCCTGAACATTGTTAGAAAAAAAACAAGTCACCACTAAGATTAGATACCCTATACTTAGCACAAAGCCGAGCAAATTGAATTTAGAGACATAGAATTTTAATTTTCTTAGATTCATTTACTTATGGTTTTAGACAGGTCCTCACTCTGTAGTCCTGGCTAGACTGGAACTCACCAAAAAGGCACCTGTTGTACATTCTAAGTATTGGTATTGAAGACATTCGCCAAGCAAATGCTCTTAACCAATGAGCTAGGTTTCTAGGCTTATTGATATAGGGTTAAGAGCTTCATGAAATTACAAGGAGAGGTGAAGGTAAAGAAGGAACTGTCACGGGGCGGTGGTGGCGCATGCCTTTGATCCCAGCACTTGGGAGGCAGAGGCAGGCTGATTTCTAAGTTCAAGGCCAGCCTGGTCTACAGAGTGAGTTCCAGGACAGCCAGGGCTACACAGAGAAACCCTGTCTGGAAAAACAAAAACAAAAACAAAAACAAAAAGAAGGAAGTGTCCAGAAAATGCATGGGGTTCTTAGCAAACCAGCAAGGCCTGGGTGTTCAGGTTATACATTGGGTATTAATGACTCTTTCTTTTCTTAATAACTTTGATTTAACCCTTTCCCACAAGCCTCTTTCCTATAGACCTGCTTGTCTGAGTCTATGACATGCCACAATCTCATTAGTCCATAGTTGTCCAATGCCTTTAAAAAATGAAAGCAAATTTGGAATTGAAGGGAGCCAACTGACAACGGACAAAGGTGGGTAATTGTTTGAGGGTCAGGCCAATTTTGAAAGCTGAAATGGACAACATTAGAAAACCTTAGAAATATCAGTAGGTAGAGTTTTCTACAGATAGTAGAACACTTCTGGTTTGGGTGAGTAAAAAGTACCACTGGACCTACACAGTGCACAGCTCACTGGGGAGGCTTATTTACATATAATGTGTAGTCTTTTTAACTGTTTCCCCAAACTTCAAATATTTTTTCCTAATATAATAAACATCCCACACAGAGATATTTTGTTCTGTTTCAGTTTGAGAAAAGAAACCCTAAACATTGCGTCTGTCATGTATCTTAGACCGCGGAGGTTAGTTCTTCTGGGAAACAGATTGAGATTCAGACTCAGGCCTTTTCAAGCATTAGCTTTTTTTATTCTACAAATAATTACAGTTATCATTAAAGTACTCTATCAAAATTCTATTAAGTGATGAATATATGCAATTATTATTAAAATATAAAAAACAAGGAAGAGATGTAGTTGTATGTGGAAATGGAGATTATTGTTGAAACAGCCATTGTATTTTTTTTTAAAGTGAACTGAAGCTCTTCTCTTTGAGGATGTTGAGATGGTCTAAGTTGTATTAATACTGAAGCTGGTGAAGTGTCAGAATTGGAATCACACATTTTGTAATACACGTATTAAATCTTGTTTTTGTTACTGCTTTAAAAATTAAATTTGTTTCGAGTGAAATTTCTTTCTCCATACACACCAAGAAGTATATACTATAAATAGTTTGTCTGCCTCAGATGTTCAATGTTGCTTTCTGAGTACAGAACAGGTAGACTATGTGCAAATATAAATCACATGTCAACAACAAGTGCCTCAGCTTAACATGACGTGAAATGCAACCCTGGAGAGACAAGTCAGAGAAAGTGTCTGATGATTTTGAATTTATGAGTAAGAAGATAAGAACTCAAACTATTATTTTTGACAGGTGATTCATTTGAATGAATATTGCTTTACTTTATAAAAATCTAACCTCAAAAAATATATATCAAAAGAAAATGTAGTCAGATAGTGGTGGCACACACACTGTATCCCACCACTCAGGAGGCAGAGGCAGGGGGATCTCTTGAGTTAGAGGCCAGTCTACTTTACAGAGCTAGTTCCAGGACAGAGAAACCTTTTCTTCCTCCCCCCCAAAAAATAAAGGAAGGAAGGAAGGAAGGAAGGCAAGAATGAAGGAAAGAAAGATAGAAGGAAGGAAAAGAAAATATAGCACCACCTTTACAATGTGCAGTCATGATTTGCATATATGTATGTATCCATATAAACCTTATTTTTCCAGCTGACATTGCCATATAATTTCTTTACTTGAACCATAAAAGTCCTGAAAGGTTTAAATAGAATTCAACAAATATAGATTCTTAAATCATAAATTATTTTCACTTGTTATCACACACACGCATGAACACACACACATGTAAATATATAAATATAATTCATTCAATCTGTAAAGTGTTTGTAGTACAGACATGCTAGTATCAATGGGAAAACCCAGGAGGCTTCACCCTACATAACATAGGAAAACCCAGGAGGCTTCACCCTACACAACAAAATATAGGCAATTAAGAATGCTTAGTGTGAAGGACATTGTCTTCCCCATGGAGGCATATACCTATTGGTTATGTAATACAAGGATGGTGCTCCCTGAAAATGTACATAAAGCATATTTTAAACACAAGGTGGTGTATAGGGCTTGGGTTGCCTTAAGCAGTGTAGGGCTTTAAACTCTTCCACTGGCACTGTAGATGAAGACACTGTACTATCATCCTTCTTTCATTTGCATGGCATTAAAACCTTTCCAGTTCTAAAAAAGGACAACTAAAAGATAGCATCAAGAATAAATTTAAATGGTTGCAAAACTGAAATAAACACTAATTACAACACAACTGTTTAAAGACAAGAGGACAATTAGAACATCAAAATAGCATCTACATAAAGACTATCTTATAATCACTACATATTTGACAAACTAGCATAATCTGTGCACTGCCTGATGATAATGGTAAGATATTAAATAGGAAAAAGTATTATATCAAGGAAACTAATTGGAAGTGAAATGATGGAAAATTTGAATTAACTTTGTGAACTGTCTTTGTCTCTGTCAATTACCCCAATTACACCATGGAAACGTGGGCCAAAATTTGTATTCAAGTTCAAACCAGATTGATGTGAAACAATTCCATAGTGGCAAAGAAGTAAATCATTGCAATTGCATTAGAAAGGTATGATGCAAAGGAAATTGATAATAGTTGAAAGTAAATGAAGAAATATGTACGGTTACTAGGGGAATCATAGAGGCATATGAAGGTAAGCTCATGAGAGACTTTTGGTACAAGAACATCAATCAACTGAGTAAAGAATCAGATTCTTGCTTTTGTTGACTCAACAAACAAGCATCATATACAATATGTAATAATTAAATTTACACCTATTTGTTGCTCTAGTTATCATTTTTTAAATAAGTGGTGTCACATAAATTTCTAGCTACAAATAAAAATAAACTCAACATGTTTATAAAGTACAACACAATTTCAACCCTTATTGCCTGTTTTATAATATGTGATAAAATCTAGAATCCATTTCAAAGCAACTTTCTAAAACCAATTGGAATATATATGTATATATATATATATATATACGTATATATGTAAATACAGACACATATACATACTTAAAAATTCAAAATAACTAAAATGTCCATTTCACAAATAGTGTTTGAGTTGTTCAAATAGTTTGGGTTAATTTTTCTGAGGAAGTTTATAGTATTAATTAAATATTCATTTATCTTAGCATTTTAGTAGCTTCTACAATAACTATAACATATACACTGTACATATATTACTAGCATCCAATATGAAAAAGACACTATTCTTGGCATAATCAATGAGGCAATGAAAAGCAATCAGCTAAAAGAAAAAACTTTGATTATGTGTTTGATTATATGGTTTTTTACATTACAGAAAGTTCTCACCTGTGGACTGTAGGTGATATATATCTGATAGACTTCCTGAGAAATGTTCCATGTTTGGAGCCGAAAGGAAGATGACTATCTGAAAATTAATATCGATGTCTTCGTGGGTGTTTGTTGAAGTGGCTACTTTGAGAATTCCATTCCTTATTTTTGCCAACTGTGACCACATCCAGTGACCTCATAAGAGGCAAGATGATACTAGAACCTGAATTATTAAAAGTTCCAAGGTTGACATCTGACTTGGGTTAGAAAACTTTGTAGTAGAGTGTCCTGATCACTATTGACAAATGAATGAAATAAAAACAGATGCATCGGACTGGAGAGATGGCTCAGCAGTTAAGAGTACTGGCTGCTCTTCCAGAGGTCCTGAGTTCAATTCCCAGCATCCACATAGTGATCTAAATAATGGAATCTGATGCCCTCTTCTGTCATGCAGGAATAAATGCAAATAGAACACTTATATACATAATTTTTTTTAAAGAAGTTTAAAAAGACACATGTAGCATTTCAAGGTACAATAGATAAACCTGGATTAATTTTCACATTTCTATTTGGATACTAGCATAATTTACTAGCTCCTTTTAATGACAGGAATTGGACAGGCATAATGACCATGCAGTAACCCTCTGAAATGTTAAACAATACCCCAATTAAAAGCTTTCATTTATGAGTTGCCTTAGTCCTGATGTCTGTCCAAAGCAATAGAATTATAATAACTAAGACAGTAAATAAAATATTTAGCACAGTTGCTAATGGTGAGGAAAGAAACAATATATAAGAATAGAGCCGAGGGGTGAGTCCTACAGCCAATTGAAGAAATGGATAAAAGAATGTACTGAAATGGATACTTCACATTTCTAATCAATGACAGTAGACAGTTCCATATCAAGGCAGAAGACACTTCAGATGTAGTGAAATAAGTGATAAGAACAATGATCTAGTTTGAATATTACTTTCTAACATTTTATTGAATCTCTTCAAATATCAACTATTCCAAATAAATATTTTTTTTTGCTTTCTTTGATGTGTTAGTATTTTATTTCAAGATCATTGTACAATATTGTATTCATAAAATTTAAGAAAATCTATATGTTGTAAAGACATTCTTTATATTTTAGTCATAGTTTTATCTTTTAACTTTTCCTTTCCACGATGGGAATATATACACTTAAAAGAGGCCATAAGGTTAAGGGAAACTGGGTAGAAGCTGATTCATGCCAGCCAGCTCGCAATAGCAGAACACCAAGTCAAAGACTTTATTTCCACAATATTTATTATTATTTCACAACTATTTAATGTTTGCTTCAAACTCTGACATATAGAAAGTACTATTTTTTGAAAACTGTATTTGCTACTTAGAGGTTTCTATAATTTTATTACTTTACATTAAATAAAGACAGCTGTGTAAAATAATTTTGAATGCAGCTGTTTCTAACTGCTTCAAGAGTTTTGTCATTACCAAAACTGATGGTTATTTTAAATATTTTGCTTGACAAAAATCTAAAATATATATAATGTAAAATTATTGAATACTAACCAAGAATGTCCTATAAGTCTGTTTATCTAACAATTGGAATTTTTATATATCAAGAAAATCCTACATCTGAAAATATATTATAAAGTCCTTTGCTTCTGAAAGATTGAGATTATTTTTATTATAACCATTTTAAAAACAAACATATTATAATGTACCTTAAACTGATTATGCTAAAAATGTAACCAAAACCAAATACTCAAAAGGAATACTTCACAGAAATTATTCCCTCAGTGGTATAATTGTGTCTGAGGACCAAAGAAGGGATTATTGATATATGGAATTTCAGAGGTTTTCCTGGGAAGAGAAGAAGAATTAAGCTACCCAAAATAAAAATTGATAGACAAAACTAACTGGTGGGTTGAGACTTTTAAATACACCAAATTTATCGAAAGAAATATGAAATGTATGTGAAGTGGTAACGTCTAGTTTCTGGGAAAAGTCAGTTACGTCAAAAGATGTTTTGCTGGGGCACACAGGTGAAAGGCTGTTTTGCTGGAGCAGACACAGGGAAGAATGTTTTCCTGAAAGAGACACAGGTGAAAGAGTGCTTTGCTGTAGCAAACAAGAGAAAGGGCCTGTGATGAAGGAGTATAAACATGACAGCACAGACAGTGGCAGATGAGAAATGAGCATTGGTTTTGTTTGCTCAGCCTGGGTTTCCTTTGCTCAACCTCACTAGTCTTCATTAAGGATGTGCATGTGTTGGTTCATCTTACATAGCATTATTGAGCTCAGCTTGTGGTAAAGCCATCATTCAGAGAAACTCTCCTAAGAACTGCCCATGAGGTTCCTGCAGCAGCTGGTTTCTGCCTGATGTATCTACTGGCTTCTGCAAAAAGAACTGGACTGTAGCTGCAGGTTCCTGTGTGGTATCTGCCTGACTAGATGACTGGTCTGCAGCTGCCGAGTCATACTCAAATCACCAGTATTTGCTGGTGTTTGCTATGGGACTGAACTGTGGAGAAGGAAGATAAAGCTCACTCCCAAAGAACTATTGCTGAACAGGTCCACTTCCCCCATATCTTAATAACTTTTCTACCAGCTCTCTGGGTAGTGGGCTAGAGGAGAGGTTGAACACTTATTAAGTGTATGTTGCAGAAAAATTTATGCCCATATGTATGGTCACAACATTTTCCTGCACAATGGGATCATATACATAAAGATGAACCCTTACGATTATGACAGCTATTGATATCTAGACAATGACAAAAATCACTCAATTATTCATTTCTTATAATCTGGCCCTGCTAGAGTGACAGTTTACAGAAGTTACAAGAATGATTGTAGTAATGAAATCCATATCCAACACTGTTTTCAAGTATAATATTTTTTCAAACAAAGGCTTTATGCTAACAAGCATAAAACCCATGCCATAAGGATGAAAAATAGAAGGACTATTGTACTTCACATGAACTTTTGTACCAAGAGTTATTAGAGGCACTTGAGGTTCTGTTTCTTATTCCTGATTTGTGTACTTTCCAATAGCTGTTCGGCCATAATGATTGTGTATAGCAAAAGTTTGCTATTCCTCTAACAGTACTAATTCCTGCTACATTTGATTTGCACATGAACACAGTTGTGATAGACTGAATGCAAGTATATCAAATATTCTTCAAGTATACCAAGCGTGCCTTCTGTCAATAGTTTGGGTTTATTGTTTTTAAGGGACGCCATGGCCATGGTAACTCTTATAAAGGAAAACATTTAATTGGTGCTGGCTCACACTTTCAGAAATTTAGTCCATTATTATCATAGCACGAGCTGAGAGTTCTACATTCAGGTGGGCAGGCAACAGAGAATATGACTGCCACTCTAGGCATGGTTTGAGCATGTGAGACCTCAAAGCCCACCTCCTAGTGACACACTTTGTCCAACAAAGCTACACCCCCTTAGAAAAGGCCACGTCTCCATTTTCATTCAAACTTTGATAGCCATCAATAAACCTCAACCTCAGTTTTTCTGTGTATTTTAATATATAAGAATTAAATTCATGGATCATGATATGATGAAAGCCATCTGCAGCCAGGCACTGAGAAATCTCCTGGATACAACTGACAATGATGACTAAACTTTAGCTCTGATATATTAGAAACAGTCCTTCTACAGATTCGCTTATTTAGAGGATAAGGAGAGGAATCAGTCTACAAAGTGATTGCCATACCAACATGTGGGCTCGAGATCAGATCCTACACCTGCGTAAAGATCAGGGGAGATTGGTTAATGTCTATGATTCTAGAATTGGGAAAGTGTTTTTCGATGCTTGCTGCCAAGCCATCCCAGCCAAATGGATGAGCTACTAGGTTCCAGAAGATGGAGAATGAGTGATTGGGGCACACGTCTGATAATGATGGACCTCCTTAACAAACATGAGCAAACTGAGACACAAAACCACTGCATGTACAAGTGTGCACTCACATACACATACACGCACTCATACACGGACACAGTAAATTTACACAGATAGTGAATTTACATGATCTTTACATAAATTATAGAGACGTTTATTCTCAGTGAAGAAAAGCAGAATGATATCATTGAACTAAGTTTATGAAGAAACAGCGATATTTCCAGTTTTAAAAACTTTCAGGAATGTATGTCGCTCCTTTCAAAACTTAGTGCTGTATCTGAAGTACATTCAGTTCCCCTCCCCCATTATTTAAACAGCATAAACTATAATTTTAGTAAATCAAGAAAAGAGCTAATCAAGTTTTGATTTGCTAATTACTTCTCAATTTGATTAGAGCTGGCAGCTAATCATCTGTGGAAGTTTAAAGTCAATCTCTCATTCACATTTGCAAATCAAGACTTCAATGTAGAACAAAATTGGAAATATAACATGAAAGTTCTTTGTGTGATAACAAATAATTAATTTCTCCCTGTTGCCACAATTTTAACAATAAAGGAAACATTTCTGAGATGCTTCAACAAGCTGAATAATGCATGGGATACTACCATCCTATCCTAGAGGACAAACAGCAAGCCCAATTTAGAGTTTTGTGAAGGAGCCTACATTCTGCCAAGAAAGAGTACATGCTACATTAAACAAGCACAATATAATTCAGATCCCAGTTCCTTTTTTTATGGTGAACAGTAGCTTGCAGTGGAAATATCTGCCAAGGAAAAGAACCACAAATGGTCAATGCAATTGTTTTTACAATTAGAGCCAATTTTTACAACACATTTAGGTATTATTAATGTATTTAAGAAGAAAAAAAAAACTCCTTGAAAAATGTCCTAAGTTAAGGAAAAGTATTGTTGCAACTTCTGAAATTCAATGAGAAAGAACACTACCATGAAGCATTCAGGGAAGGAACTCAATCTGACAAGTTTGCTTTATTTTCAGGAAGAAGATCTTTCAAAGTCCCTTCAAAATGCTATATTTAAATGGTACCCTAAAGACAGTCCTATCTATCTTTGTCATTTTCTGTTCCTTTTTATATAATACAACTTGAACAGTACTAAAGTATCCTGCTTTGAGTAATGAACTCACTTTTCTTTGAGATACTCTTCAATATGACTGCCTCATCAGCATCATTTCTAAGAAGTGTCTTTAGAGGTAAAGTCAGAAGAAAGTTTGAATGATTATTGTATAAAGTCAAGTTATCTGAGAAAACAATATAAGGTTTTATTAAAGTTTTCCCCAACATAATTTATTTTTCTCTTTTTCCCCTTTAAACTAATTACAATGAAAAGCATCTATGATTATTTTCCAAAGATTATTTAAAAAATTTCAAACATCCTCTCTTTTATACATTTAATATTTTTGGCTTGCTTCTACTTAAAATTTGTTCCTGAGTGTAATATTTACACTACGTAATTCATTCTATCTTAAGCAGTAAGTCAGTTAGAGTGTTGTAGGTCAAATACTGTTGTATAGATAAACACTATATATATATATTATATTATTTATATTTATATTTATTTCAAATTCTAAGATTTTTCTTAAATATTTTGCTAAATGCCTTTATGAATATCTATTTTATATACACATTATACAATTATATAAGAAAATGTTGCCTGTTTGAATGTAAGGAAATGATTTACACACAACAGATCACTTCAAAATTATCACAATCCTATAGGTGTTGGACAAGTGTGTGACTGACTTTTTCTTTCCTTTTGTGTATTTATTGCCATTTGACCTCTAGGGAGGCCATTGCCCATTTCTATTCTGAAGGTCAATTAGGGCATACTCCAGTACTGTATTGAATCCATACTTCTCATCTCCACCAGGCTTCATAACTAAGGGAGCAAACGGGGATTGATTCAGCTGATTTCATATTTCTCAAAAATGTCTACCTTTGTTTAGAAAATCTTTCACAGGAAAAACATGAAATTAGATAACATATCCATAGGGGAAAAACATTTCCCTATAGCTCAATTTTCTATGGTCCTAGGAATGAAAATTAGAGGAATATGTACATATATAATATTTAACACACATTTTAACATGTATGCATACATGTATACACATGTGGATGATTATATGAATGAAGCAGCATTTTCTAATTCTAGCTATCTTCTTAAAATATGAACATTAGTTTTCACTTAAAAGTTGAAGTATACATTAAAACAATATTCCATGAAATTTAATGAAATGGCAGAATTTCTAATTTAAATTTTAACAAATTATAAACCAAAATTTCATCTATCAAAACAAAATACTACAGTTGTTATCTCAGGCTAATTTTGTTCCTAGTTTTGTCGGATTGTTCAAAAGACTTTATAATAATAAATACACTAGATATAGAAAGGCAAAGAGATATCTTCTAAAATCAACCCGATAGTACAAAGACCTTAAATTACAAATTATTTGATAAAAGTTATGTTTAAATCTTAAATAAAACTTCACTCCTTTCCCCAGAGCGTTTCAATTACAAACTCTCAGTTGATCTCTGCATCAATAGTCTCTTTCACATCATTCATCATGTAGGGGGCTGTGGCAAATATCTTTTACCTGCCTTGGGTTTCCATTGCTGATACTATGAAACTATCTTCATAGGGAATCATTTTCCTGATATTGTATATGGATCCAAACATCCTTTGTCTTGAGGTCTGCTCCAGCCACAGAGTCACAAACTCTTCTTTCTGGTTTCTAAATATATTATGTGTTCATATATCCCATAGTCTCCATACTAATGTATGGAGTTTTGACAGTTCCCCAGTCCTTATGAATATGATTGGAATTAATAATCATATATTAGCCATCTCCTCTATATAACCATTACAAATTTAATCAAAATCCAATCATCTTTAACTCTCTTAAACTCATCCTTTGGAGGTTAAGCTTTATGAAAGGGTATATGATTCTTGGATTCTCTGCAGAAACAAGGATTGTATTTAGTCCAATAATTACACCTTTAAAAAAAACAATGATTAGTACAAAATGACATATATTATAATGCAATCTATAGGTAGAGAAATACAAAATAAACAGATGTACATAGAATTACATAGAGTGTGGTGGGAACCAGAGAGGTCGAAGACTTCTATGTGCTACAAAGAATGCTTGAATGTTCCAGAGCTGCTAGCATTTAGTAGATGTACATAAAACCTCCTTTGAATTAATGAACTTTAGAATAATTAGTGAATGTTACTCTAGCCATATCATTTCTATCTCTTGTCTAAGATTTGTCTTGTCATCCTTTCAGATAGTAAGGAGTTATGATGGTTAGGCACATAGAATGGTTTTCAATACTTAATCTTATGTCCATCTTGTTCTCATGTTCTGTTGAGGTTAGAATTATAGTAAGATTCTTGAAATCAGTGTTTTAAAGTTTGCTACCCTCTGCCTCTGTTGTGAAACAATGCCTCTCATATAGCACTACTTGCGTATCAATCAATATCTATTCCCAATGTTTTTCAGGAGCAATAAAATTTGGTAATTAAAGTTTACCATTAACATATGGGATACCTTTTCATTAGAGGACAAGTGAAATGATAAACTAGAGACCTATTGCCAGTCTCAATAAAAGAAAAAAAAAAGATTGAGGGTAAGGCTGGCGTTAGTGGTGCAATGCCTTTAATCTCAGGGCTACCTAGAGAAACCTTGCAGAAAACAAATAAACAAACAAACCAACCAACAACAACCACCTCCATAAAACAACAAAAATATTTAAAACACGTGAGAAAGAGGAAGAATATATATTTGAAAGGAAAGATAAAAATAAGCTTCCGGGATAAAAAGTACATCAATAAATGCAGCATTGAAACAGGTTTTTAAAAGTATTTAGCAAGATTTTTCAGATAAGGCCAATTAAAACTAATGTTAGTGAAGGAAAGACAGAAATATTCATAATAAACAAATACTCTAGAACATAGCTGCGTTTTAAGAAGTATATCTACACATTTGATAAATAGAAATTTTAAAACAAAATTTCTGTACTTCTTAAAACACTCCTTTAAACCGTTTCTCTAAACCAGTAAAATTCTAGACAGGAGGAAAAATCCCTCACCTTATAAGCACCACAAAAATATTTCTAAATATCAGTCATGTAAAAAATACAGTTTACTTATAACTTCAGTTGAATATACATTATGCATGCCATCATGTAATAAAAGAATTTAGGAAATACAGAAATGATATAGTACTAATTTGTAAACTGCTCACAAATGTCTAGTATATAGTTATATACTTTCAATGTATTTTTTCATTGTTTCAAACAAGTTTTGTACAATTCAGATAAATTTGCATTTCATATCCTTCCATTTAAAAATGAAGGTATTCCATATAAATGAGCATTGAATAAAATTGGTAATATCCAGCTGAGTTACTACAAGATTCATTAACTTTGATGAATATTCCAAGACTTTGATAATTCTTGATTCTATTGGGCCAGTATCTTTGCTTTGGTCTTATTTTCACTAAGAGGATTGTGATAGATTTTTCTTTCTCCAGGTATTATTTTACAAGGAAGCACTCTTGAGTGACAGCCAGATCACCATCTCTGAAATCAGAAGGTGCAGATCTGAGTTTTGTTATTTGGTGCTCTTAGCTAAGTTATTACCCTTTTGTTATTTATGTCTCTTCTGAAAAGAGATAAATTGCATGGTAAATTTTTCCTGTGGCTCTGCAAAGGAAATCATACAGTATTTCAAAGCCAAGAACAAAATACTAAGATATGATTTCAATTGCATTAGTAATTCTGCCTGAGTACTATGAAAACTTAGGTGTAATACATAATTTATCCTAATGATTTATTGAGAATTTATTTTTCCATTTCAGAATGGACATCACGTTGTACATCTATAGTTATATTTTACTTAAATATAACTATACAAAGATACACAGTTTAACCTTTGGCGAGTGATTTAGTATGGAGGAGAACTAAAAGGCTGAGTTTCATATTAATTTTTGACTTTGAAGATGATTATTGTTTTGGTTTTGTTTTTTTAAACTGGTAGCAATTCTAAAGCCATATAGCAGACATTTTGCCATTATCCTTTGAATGAACTAACAAATAGAAATGTGTTTTAAGTAACATAATTTCTAGACTTTAATGGAAATAACTATTGCACCTTATAAACACACTATTTTATATACTATTTCTCATATAGTATGCACTTATTTTTCTATATATTTAATTTCTAAATGACTACTAAATTATTTCATCAAGACACTAATCAAATTACAATGGCAAAAGCAAGTTAGTTAGAATGAAAATTCGTTATCTTTGGATTTATCATTTATAATGTGAAAGTTATTAAATAAGATTAAAGAACACATTTTAAAATTTTTATAAGTAGGGTTTATATATCATTTTTTTTTTTTATTTTTTTTTTTTTATTTTAAATTTATTTATTTTTTTAATTAGGTATTTTCTTCATTCACATGTACACTTTCCCTCTCCCATTTTCCCCTCCAACACAAACAAACAAACAAACAAACACAAGAACAAACCCCTTCTGCCTCCCCCCTCCCAATGCCTGTCCCCCCACCCTCTCCCACCCATTGGCCCTCGCATTCCCCCACACTGGGGCACAAAACCCTCACAAGGCCAAGTTCCCTCACTCCTATCGATGATCGAATTTGCAATCCTCCACCACATACCTGCTGCCAGTACACTCAATCCCACCCTGTATAGTCCTTGATTGGTGGTTGGGTCCCTGGGAGCTCTGAGGGTACTAGTTAGTAATTGTTGTTCGTCCTAAGGGGCTGCAAACCCTTCAGCTCCATAGAACCTTTCTCTAACTCCTTCATTGGGGACCGTGTACTCAGTTCAATGAATGTCTGTGAGCCTCTACATCTGTATTAGTCAGGTATTGTCAGAATCTCTTAGGAGATAGCTATATGCTTGTCCTTCCTTCAGTCTCTGCTCCATATTTACTCTCTGCCACTCCTTCTGTGGGTATTTGATTCCCCTTTTTAAGAAGGAATGAAATGTCCACCTTTTAGTCTTCCTTCTTCTAAAGTTTCTTATGGTTTGTGGGTCGTTCTTCCTGTATTCCCAATTTCTGGGCTAATAACCACTTATCAAAGAATGCATTCCATGTGTGATCTTTTGTGATTGGGTTACCTCACTCAGGATGATACTCTCCAGATCCATCCATTTCCCTAAGAATTTTATAAATTCATTGTTTTTAATAGCTGAGTAGTTATATGAAATCTGAGAGGCAGTGTGATATAACAGATTTTGTTATATTTATTTAAAAAATGGAAACATCTGAGTTTTTATTCCTGGGACAGTCTCTTAGTCCTTTATCCCTGCAAAAATTTTGTTCACTGGGTATGACAGAACATTCATTATTTTAATCAGAACGTTTTAAAACAGATAAAACACATGAATTAATTTTTATGATACTCTCCAAAGAAGAAAATTTAAGGACACCCACTATCATTTTTGTCAGTTAGTATTAATTTGTTCCTAAAACGATATTGTTACTATGTGCCTTAATTCTCATTAGCTAAACTATTTGATTTTAATAACATCGTAATTGCAGAAAATTTTTAATTTTTTTATGGTAGGGTAGAAGGCCCAGTAATAAAATTTTATTTTAGTTGTTAAATACATACACTCATGTCATAATAATATTTTTATTTTATTTTATATTTACTTATATTGAGGGATGGAATGTGCATCACACAGCATACCCATCAGAGATCAGATGATGGTTTTCAGAAGTCAGTTCTTTTGTCCTATCATGTGAGTTCTTGGGATCAAACTGAGTTACCAGGCTTGGCGGGAATCACTTTTGCCAACTGTTCCCTTATGTAAGTCTTTTTATTACACAGCTTTTAAAATAGTTTTAATCATGTTTCTTTAAAAGAGAACAACTATGCATTATGTGACATATACATGCAAAATATATGATTACAGTTGCAATGATCAAAATCTATTTAGTTGGGAATAATACATGATTTATAGGATACAGTGGATTGAAAAACTGTCCAAATAATATTACTTTACTATCTTTCTTTTATACTTATTTTATAATCAGTTTTATGTACAGAGTGACAGAGATAATTTTTCCTGGAAATATAAATTGTAATCAGAACTGTGTAGAATTATACCTCTGGTAAAATCAAAAATATTAAAAAGAAACAAAATAATTGAAAATCTTTTAAGGAGCCAAGGAGTGCTCAGTCTGTCAAGTGCTTGTCTTTCACGCCTAGACTGAATTTATATCGGGATTCTCAAATATGACAGCCTCACTCAGTAGTATGTTTGTAAACCCAGACTGGTGAGGCAGAGACAAGCAGACCCCAGGGGTTCACCAATGCTGTCGTAGATACAACTAGCAAGCTCAAGTTTCAGTGAGAATCTCGATCTTAAAAAATTTAAAAAAAATAAATTACGAGGAGAGCAACAAAGTAAATATAGAATGTGCCCTTCCCTGATGTAGATCTTCATACTGGGTGATGGAATCTGAAAGCAACACTGCTGGGTTTTTAAATCCTAATACTGTCAATGTATTATCTTCAGCAGGCTCACTAAAACTGGGATATGATAATCACCAGAAAGACTGTTAACATAAGGTGTGACTTTAAAGCTAAATGAAGTTATAAACCTCTATTCACCTTCTTTTTCTAATTATAACTAACAAATACATAAGTAATATTGAACAGTCACAAATATTTTTCAACCACAAAGATTATGTTTAATAAGAATTTTCTAATCAAAGGAACAATGAGTTTTAAATATTTATGTTGTCACTGCTGCCTTTGACTATTATATAGGTGTTGTAAATAGATTTGAAGGAAGGCATACATACTTAATAATATTTAGTACATCAAGTTTCTAGAGTTCCACACATTTCCATGGGATTAACAAAAGCCTTGAATTAAAAACAGCACTCAAGTTATTCTATTTTCTGTTAGGGTTTTGCTCAAAATATATGATAGCTCACATTAAATTTCCTTATAAACAATGCATTATATTTTCAAAACGTGTAGTTTTGAACCAGCCTTCTATGAAGATAACTTCTTATTCCTACTGTGAATCTAAACAAATTGACTGTGAACTTGTGACATTATAAACACTGGAAAATCTCCAAATTATTCACAAAGGCATACCAGTATGCGAATAATGAAATGAAGACATTCTCCTCATGGGAATCTCTGACTACGTTACTGTCATGATGGCAAACTAAATTTAGCACTTCATAATTTATGCACTATGCCTGAAATTTCCAACCATATGGTGGTAAGACAGTTTGCCATACCTAAAGGAACTGTCCAAAATGGTTTCGTGTGTTTCAGATGTTATGAATCTCTTCCAATAGAGTAACTGCTCAAAAAAGCGCATTAATATGGTACATTATTTTTACTTTAGTTCTACTGCTAATGTACTTATTCATATCTGAAGTTATCTAAGAGTCTTAGAGAAAAAAATAAAAACAAGACATAACTAAGGCTGTAACATGAATTTTCAAGTCTTGCTTAAGGAATCCAAGTTCTTGTCATATTGTGGATGCTTAGAAAGTACTAATAAAATGCAATCATATATTCTATAATGTTCATATAACATCATTATTTACTATGTATAATTAGCATTTCAGAAAAGTTATGAACACTTATACACAGTAGTTGTTTGAAAATCATTTTCTTTGTACTTGAGAAAATTGCAGTATATACATACACATACATATATATTCATTTACAATAAATTGAGAGAGAGACTTAGAATTTTATTGTCTTAAAACATTTAAGTTACCTTAATTAGACAGCTACTTATATAAAATCCAGATGGTTCTTTGATCTACCTTGTTGCTTCTCAAAATCAGTAACATTTATTTTAATGAATACATGAAAATATTTTCTCTTATGTTTCTCTTATTATTACAAATAGTAATCTCAGTAGTGTTTTTATGACATAAATTTCAGTTGTTTTTCCAAATATATTGTATATGTATATGTGCATGTGTATATGTATGTGTGTGTGTGTGTGTGTGTGTGTGTGTGTGTATGTATGTGAGGTACAGCCCCTCCACATGATGTAGATGCTGTTATGTAGACTAGTAAGAGTCAGGGGTTTGGGATACTTCATACAAGGATGATGGCAGCTGTTAAGTCTGCGACCTCTGGTAAAGAGCCTATGCAATTGTTTGAGATGAATAATGTCAGGTATTTAGTAAAAAGAAGATATAAAGGTGTTCTTAGTGTTTTGGAGTTCAGTGCTTTGAATAATAAAAAAGAGATCAAGTTAACAAGAGTTTTCTATTTTAAACCAAAAGCAAGTAGGAATACATGTAGTCAGTAGGATGGTGTTCACACTCATGCCTTCATGGTGTGGGAAAGGAGTTAGAATTTTTTCAATTCATGGCAGATAGGTATCAGAAGGCTTTGCAGTAGATCTGAATAAGATAGTTTTTACTTCTCTGACTATTCTGTGCAGGAGTGGGGAAGTTATATGAAAGAATTGTGATTAAAGATAAAAAATTCTAACACATCAAGATTTCAAAGAGTAAATGATATGCTTTATTTTTTTAAAAACTCTAAGTAAAATATTACACATACTGTATGAACTGGGTTATTCTAAGTTTTATTTTTCTTTACTGTTTTCTCTCTCATAGTGCTAAGTGTCAAGTCCAGGACCCTGCACTAAATCACTCAGCTAGTAAGAAACCCTTAATGCGATGCTTAAAAGAAATCTTAGAGTTCTACTTATAGTAGCATGTTCAAATTCTTTCCTGAGACTATACAGGATAAATTTGCTTCGTTAGCTATGTGCATTTTTATGAAGGTTACTGGACATCATCTGAGACCTTAATTGCTGTCTGCAGCTGAAATTTCAGGATATACAACTTTAAAATGAGATAGCCAGGTGATTTTTATGAATATGAACTTTTGATATCCATTGTTCCGGGGAGTTGCATCTGCACAATCAGGATTTTAGTGATCCCAAGGACAGCTTCCTGCAGATACAGAAATGTAATGAGCACTACATGAAGAAGTCAGTGTGTGCCAAGAGAACGAGAGAAGGTGAACTCATTCCTATACAACAAGACTCATGATTAAAGATTGTGGTTAAATAGAAATTAAGCATAGTATTTCTTAGGTTGTTAGGGAAGAGGATGTGGAGTAGGTGAAAGAGATTAACCTGGGATTGACTCTCCTAAAGGCATGAAATTGCTAGAGCCAGTTTCAGGATTCTCATATAATCCACACTCCCATATTTAACAAAGGGTAAACTATCACAGGAAAAAGTGTGTGACACCAAACTGGAAAACATCCAGGTCATTTCACCTGCTTTATTTCCAGTCCCCCAGTTAGCTCAGGTAATGAACCAGTCTCTACAGAGATGAGGCAGTAGGGACTGGAAAGCATGAATGGGGAGTGCATGACATAAATAACTTACTTAAATGTCATAGCTCTTCTGGGATGTAGGTTCTTTCATGATTCCAATGTGTGTGTAGAAACAAGAGAAGCTTACTGAAAGAGTTGTCCAACCAGTCTGCTCACTTAGCACTTCTGGGATGCAATTACTAGGTCTGCTGTAAGCAGATATCAAATGGTGTCTTCTATATTAGCTAGTCTTTGAATAACTAACCAACCTATATTCCACATGTTTAGAAATGTGCCTAGATAAGACTGTCTATGTTCTCTGCATCTGCTTAAAACTATTGTGAAGTGCTTAAATCTTAATGAGCTTTTTTAGTTTGTTTTTGTTTTGCTTACCTTTGGTAGTGATTAAATAATAAACTATCTGTAAGCTAACTAATATACATAATCCCAATAAGGCCATAGTAACCATACTGGCTTCACTTATGTATTTATTATCATCTGATAATAATTCATATCAACCTAGATGTAAAATCTCAATCATTTCAAATGTTGTTTGCAGTGTTTCTGTTCAGTTTATTTCTCATTTTGTTTTTTTCCTCAGTTTTCTTCTCTCTTGTATCAGTCAACAATTTTTTTAGATAATTTATTCATTATTTTTGTTAAAAATGGTGCTATTCTTATGGAGCAGAAACATGTTTCCCTGTTAAATATTGAAAAGGTAATTCTTCTGAAATATCTTTTGTCTGATCAAAAATCATAATCCTTAAAGTATTCTCTAAGAAAACATTATTCAACAATTCACATATGACTCTATTCCCAGTTAGTGTGTTTAATATTCCATCTGCTGTTCAGAATGGTCAGCAGTAGTTGAAAGAAGGTTAGCTATTATGTGTTTGAATTTGTTTTTATTAAAATAAACTAAAAATGTATACACTCTTTTCTAAAATAGAATATATTAGTTCAAATAAACATGTTCACTTGTATTGTAATGGTAATCAATATGATAATACATTGCTTCAAGACATTAAAACATTTAAGTAATTATATTATAATCTCAAAATTAAATAAAAATAAAATAGTTCTTTTGTATTTAATACATATATAATATATAAATATACATAATACATAATATTACTGTGATTTGTAAATTTAAGAAAGAAAAATAATATAAAACAAAGTTCAAACTAATTTGGACATATCTTTTAAAGAAATGTGTGGGTCCATTTATTGTATTTTTTCCTTATTATTCTTAACTGCCAATTTGCACAGCACAGAATTTCTCAAGAAAATAATCTCACCTGGGTAGATTAGGTTAGCCTATGTGGTGTTATCTGAACTGTTAAAATGATCATTAGAAGGGTCCAGTCCACTGTGATTGGCATCATTCCTAACCTAGGATCTTGCAAGAAAGTATGGGGCTGTGAGTGAGCCACCAAGCAGTTTTCCTTATGGTTTTGCTATGAGTTCCTGCTTAAGTTCCTGCACTTTCAGTGATGGTCTTTAATCTGTAAAGGGAAACAACATTTTTCTTTCCTAAATCGCTTTTGGATAGAATGGTTTTTAATGGCAATGGAATGAAAGTAGACAAGTTCTCCCATGAAACCATCCTTTGATCTCTATTTCTTGTTCAAGGATTTACCTGAAAGGTATAACTACATAGGCATCAATGCATTTAACCCATAGAAGTATCTTATAATAAACAGATATGGACAGAAAATTTGGGGGGAGGTGAAGAGAGACTATAAAATCCTTCAATAACATAGAGTTCTATGACCTGTAAATATAATCAGCAATGGGGTATTAGAAGTTAAGGTGCAGAAATCCTAGCTAGGCTTTAGGAGTGAAATAGATGCGACAGTATTTCTGGCTTTCCAGTAAAGCAGAAATAAAAAGAACATAAAAGCCTTGGGCTTGATTGATGTACCAACATGATGACTAAACAGACTTGTGAGTAACAGCTGTAAATAACATCAGGTACTCCTGAAGCACCGGCACCTTCCGCAAAGGCAAAATTATTGTGTAATTATATTCACTTTTCCAAGTTACAAACTATTCCCTGGCAGGGATCCACTTCTTCATTCATTACAATTCAATATAATTTGAGCGGCTAAGGTAAAGTGTCTCCCAGCAGGAGGCTGCAAATGAATCCTGCTGATGCTTTTATTACTACTGATTCATACTGTTCGGCCCCACACTCAAACAACTCCAGTGCTCCGGGAAGCGTTAGCAAGTGGTTATTTTGAAATAGAGCAGAGAACCTCATCAGGATGAGAAAACAGAATATAGTATAGAGTCCTACGAATGTGCTGTGGCTTTGCTGTACTGTTACTACACTTGATTGCTCACAATTGTCCCATTTTTCTAACCAGCTCATATTGCCAATGAAAATTTTGAAATTCTTTTCAAAGCAAAATAAGAGATGAACTGTTGGTAGGCTGCCATTTCTTTGCCGTATGTTCTACATTTTGAAATTTTATATTTTTGTTTTGATTTCTTTTCTTGTTGAATTTGTACTATATACATATATATATACACACACAGATATATAATAAACGATGACAGAATTCATGACATTTAGTCTATAAAAACGTCATAGTAATTTTTATTTCAGAGTGTTTGCAGAAATTATATCTAATACGTTACACTATGTAGTTGATCATTTCATAGCCTCAGAGTACAAAATAAACAACT